>JASANE010004273.1:0-72403 GCA_030248225.1 Trileptium ribeirensis | reverse complement strand
CAACGTTGCGAAATGAGAGCATTTTGAAGAGGTTTCCTCACAGATGTCGGTAAAATCTTGGAGTACTTGACCGTTAACAAGTAGAACGATAGAGCAGCTAATTATAACGAGCCGAGGATTCATTTTGCCAATTTAGTAATTTTACGGATTGTCCAGTGCAGTAATATCTCCCTGAAACATGAATACATAATAGATTTAGTATAAAGAATACAAGTCACTTCAATTTAAAAGCTTCTTATTCCCTGATCAATTTAGAAACAAATCCGAATTCTTCCAGTGACTGATGCGATAAGCAGACCCAATTTGAGTTATACTTTGATACCTATTATGTTTTTAGTGATATAAAAAGGATAAAGATGCAATTGGCACTAGGTGACAATCCGGGTTGTTATGCCAAAGCATTGTGTGGAGGCTGGCCGTGATGATTGCTCATTACACCACCCCATCATCTTATCCGCCTAGACCAAAGTCTAGTACCTGTTTAACGCGTAGGTACTGCGAAGCAATTGTGGCTGAGTCCCTTGCCGAAGGAGATTAGCGCGACCACTGGATTCGAACTCCCGACTTCACGATTATGAAGCAGGCGCTCTAACCACTCGGCCACGCCGCCACTTTAGTGATATAACTTGTTTGAATTTGAGTTTAGCTTAAATTTCTGTCATTTCCAGGTAGGCAATACATGCGCCACATTAAAACATGCCGGAAAGCAAAATCAACCATCGCAATGTGTTCGTTGAAGAGCCTCGAGCCAATGACTTTTCATAAATTTTTAGCAAAATTAGAAAAACAATATCGTCAATAGAATATTTATGCCACTGCATTGAAACTATTAGATTCGTGGCTCCCTTTGTGACGCTCAAACGCGACACCTGCTTAACTGATTTTGCTTGACCAATACATGCCAAACTAATAATCAAATATGTAGCACACAAAATACGTTTGCATGTTATTATGCAAATAAAAAGCAATTTTTCTACTATCCGGAAAACCCTGAACAGTTGCAATCAGTGAGCGAATATTTAGGTTTTCGCAGCACATAGAAGTGCTTCGATGTCGTATAAACGATTAGTATGACTGTCTTTTGCGGCGACCACGTTATAGTGTCACCGACGTTATAATGTCCCCACTGTGTTGAACTTCTGTGTTTCTGTAGTGCCGACCCTACGGTGCAGACAGTCAGGGTCAAAGCCATACTTTAAACCAATTTCCGAGGGTATATGACACACCCATAGATACTTCTTTTTGTTTGCGGTATCGTACACACCCTTAGCTACCAATTTCGTGCGAATTAACAGTAACGGGCACAGATTTCAGCTAATGCCGCTTATTTAGTCAGTTGACCTGTTTAGTTAATACGATATTTACATCTAGACCGTCTGCATGTAAAAAGATTATGCGTCACATAGCCAATAAAACCACAAAGAAGACACGGTGTAACTGACACATTTGAAAAGTGGCAATACCCCTAGTTAACTACCTTGAAGAAATTTTCAGAAATCATTGGGTGTTTAGGACTCCCAGTTGGGGAGAGTATGCCTGATACTGGGTGGTGTACGTAGGTTCCAAATGTTGGGGACATACCAACATGAATCGTCTTGTCAAGTTATTTGCTATTACCATATTGTCAGAACTGTTCTGTCGTTTGGGTTACAAGAAGCTAACTAGTTGAATTTCGCAAGGACAAGCAACTCACAAGAGACCTGATCTATCTTGTTATACTTAAAGTATAATGTTTAATGTGCATCACTAGTAGTTTTGCAACTCGGCCTTTCCTTCGTAAATTATAGAGTGTTTAGAACAATGCTGAATGAAATTTTGCCGCAGCTGTTTGAGCTTGAATCGTTTGGCTCCGAACCTAGTACACTAGCCACTACGCTATCTAGGACCTGTTGTTAGGGAAATTCACAAAGCGATAAAACATTTACCGTGTTCAAACCCACTCCGTGCGACACAATTTAGTTAACAACTTTTTCAGCAATGTATGCTGCGGCATGTGTGTCACTCTATGAACGAAATAGTTTAGAAACCTCGAAAATTTTAGTATACAGTCGAATTCTCAAACTGTATTCGCAGCATAATTGGGTTATTTCTGTCCGTTTCATTTGACAGCTTTAGTTCTGTCAGCTAGCAAAACTGGTTTAAAGCTATTAGGCGGTGAAGTTTAGTCGATATTATATAACACAAGCAGTATCCAGTCATGTAAAGTTTAATTTCATGTTATTTAAGGAATAAATGCGAAATTTCAGATTTAATTTTGATGAATCGGCATCGTAAATTGGATAAAGTGTATCATGATCCCATGGCTAAATGCTAAACTGCTGAATTTACTGTTAAAACATGTTTGCAACCTCAGGTTAAAACATTTTCCGTATAATATTGAATTTTTAACATAGAAGCTTGTACGATGTCGCCAAGGTAGCCTTGTAACTCTAACATTCAATAAAATTTTAAAGCTTGGATCTATATATATTTAAATGGACAGACATGTCGACAAACTAAGTATTGACCCAAACGCCTGTACGGTTTTCAAATTCTTCGCTTTGGGATTTGATTATTATTAAATTCATTAGGAACAAAACCAGACTGTACCAGGACAAAAATACGTCAGGACAGGATAAAAGTATTTTGATGAAAATATTAATACTTTTATAGTTAGGCGCTTGCAGTAAAAACCGCAAGCATTAAAATTAGTACCTGATAAATGACCTGAACACATAGCATACAAAGCTATAATTTAGATAAAAGAGTTCTATAACAGAATACGTAAATATATTAAACTCAATAAAATCTCCTCAAGGAATGTAAATAAATACGTGCATAAACTAGAATTATCACGTTTTATAAATTCCAAACCAGGAAAGCTTATTAAAATTTATTTATCAATAATTGTAGTTTTCAATATTTAAACAAATTTCAGTTGAGTTAACAAAATCTGTTTTATGTTTTAGGCTGAGACCAGGAAAAGATTCTTTGCTGATTATGGCAACTATTAAGATTTTTGTGGAGTGCTGGTCACGACAAGCTTCAAAATTCTTTACGAATTAGAAGGTCACCAATAGATAAATTCGTATTATTGGCCGATACTATGCTGGCGGGCTGTAAAGCACATATACCATACTTGCCGAAGCAGGGTTCAGGAGGAGACACCCCGTCGAGGCGTCGAATCTCCTTTCCAAGACTCTGGTGTACCCTCTGAAGTACAGCCTAACCTCCCCTGGTGTGGTCCGAACCCTCACCCGCCGAGGAAAAGTTGATCAAAAACTGTTGAAAATAGGGTGCGAATTGGCAAAAATGGGTCGTATACGGAGGGTGGAAGATTGTCAATCAACACTCACCCTGAAGGACCTCCCTCAGAGGGCCTAAGTACACCCGAGACTAACTCACTCCTCGCCAATGCCGGCTAACCAAAACTGCGCCCAGCGCGAGACCTCGGAGCATCACCGTGTGTGTATATACCACGGGTGTACGATAGGTTATACCATCCCTGATGTCAGGACCACAAAGTCTTAAGGTTTGGTTATTCAAGGGTAGTGCGCCTAATTTCTTTTAAAAATTCATCCAAATATTGTTAGTTCCAATAGCGTGAGTGATATAAGGTGAGTCTGGTTAAAAGGATTTAATAAAATTATTAACTTTAGTGTAACTACTTCAACTTGAGAAATCCGAGGATGCAGTTCCAAAAGTATTACATTGTCGAAATCTTTAAAAATATATCCATGGTTCTACTGTGATAGAGTGTGGTCATTTTTGGAACTTAAACTATGCCCTGTTCATTTAAATTGTGGTAGGGAATTCAGAGCAATAATACAAGCCACCTATAATTAATTACTTTGATTATTTGCATCGGCTACACATCAGTAAGGTTTCTCCCTGGGATACCTGCTACTACGGACGCCAGGAGTGAAGTAGATTATAGCACGCCAGCCAGCCACCTAAAATTAGTTGCTTGATTAAATAATGGTGGTATCGCCGCGAATTATACTCTGCGTATGCAAAATTTTATAAATTCATTGCATAAAAATCCATCTTTAATCATGACATGGGCCATGACATGTATATCTTGTATTTCAAAACTCGTATTTTTACTTAATATAAACTGGTGCGATTAAATTTTTAAGCTAAATGTTTACGTCTACATCTAGTGTTTTGTCAAGCAGCTAACCGGTTTACTTTTTGAATAAAATCTAATCAGAACCAAGTTTAACTCGAATATGTAACTCTCCCAAAGGTAAGGTGAAGAAACTCACATTAGATTCTTTTCAACAATACCCCAGGTAGTACCACGTCACAATAGATACCACATATGTCGATCAAAACAGAATGACAAAGTGTAAATAAGGAGTTTAACTCGAATATGTAACTCTCCCAAAGGTAAGGTGAAGAAACTCAGATTAGATTCTTTTCAACAATACCCCAAGTACTACCACGTCACAATAGATACCACATATATGTCGAACAAGGCAGAGTGACAAAGTGTAAATGATAAGTTTAACTCGAATATGTAACTCTCCCAAAGTTAAGGTGAAGAAACTCACATTAGATTCTTTTTAACAATACCCCAGGTACTACCACGTCACATAGATACCACATATATGTTTATCAAAACAGAATGACAAAGTGTAAATAAGAAGTTTAACTCGAATATGTAACTCTCCCAAAGGTAAGGTGAAGAAACTCAGATTAGATTCTTTTCAACAATACCCCAAGTACTACCACGTCTCAATTGATAACACATTTATGTCGATCAAGGCAGTGTGACAAAGTGTAAATGAATAAGTTTAACTGGAATATGTAACTCTTCCCAAAGTTAGGGTGAAGAAACTCACATTAGATTCTTTTTAACAATACCCCAGGTACTACCACGTCACATAGATACCACATATATGTTTATCAAGGCAGAGTGACAAAGTGTACATGAGAAGTTTAACTTGAATATGTAACTCTCCCAAAGGTAAGGTGAAGAAACTCAGATTAGATTCTTTTCAACAATACCCCAGGTACTACCACGTCACAATAGATACCACATATATGCTCGTATTCAAGGCAGAGTGACAAAGTGTAAATGAGAAGTTTAACTTGAATATGTAACTCTCCCAAAGGTAAGGTGAACAAACTCACATTAGATTCTTTTCAACAATGCCCCAGGTAGTACCACGTCACAATAGATACCACATATGTCGATCAAAACAGAATGACAAAGTGTAAATGAGAAAAAATATCGAGGAAGACACAAACGGACAGCGAACTTGAAAGGTTTATACAGGTATGTGTATGCTTGTAACCATTAATTTAATATATATTCATACATACACACATGCTTCTCCAAAACGATAGATATATGTGGGCCGCTTGTATGGCCGTCACCTGTATGAAAGGTATGAAATCTCATATTTTTGAAATTGCGGATTGGACTTTCATTTTCAATCAACAACTTGGGACAATAGAATTTTTCCTGCTTATCAGTTATCTAGATAGTTAATACAGATGTTTTCTCCAATTTTTGTGCTTTGTATAGGCTATATACATTTCACGTAGCGGCAGATTTATAAATATAAAAAGATTTCATACCATCTCAAATTTGCTTGTTCCACATGAATTTGCGTTTCTCCCTCTAAGGTAGAAGGCTGACTACGTTGCCTATACATACATTATGATTGATCAACGTGACCGATTCGATGGTGGACGACCTATAGCCATCCCCTCAAAGCATATTTCTAAGTAGGACGCGTCCTTCCCATCGCTCGGGGTTTTCATCTCCCGGAGACCGAAAACGAAACATATCCTAATTTTTCAGAAACCACATTTATGTTCTTATTTTGCATAACATCCTCATTAAAGTAAAACCTACTAATGACAACGCAAATATTGTACCCTACTCGCATGAAAGCTGCTCGGCGAAAGTGGTTAAATGATCAAAGTTCGAACCAACGCAAGGCTTGCGTGGGAGCCCACAAAATTTACACATCACGGAAACACCAATGGCTGTGGGTTGTTAAGTGTACCTTAAATCGGCTAAATCGTGGTCGTAGTAAATTGAAATTAAGAAGGATGTGTCATTCAGCACCGAAAACGATTATTCCAATGTAGAAATGTCGAGATAATTTTTTCAATATGACCAAGAAAGTGTCAATTAATCAGTGGAGATTAGGTTTAAAATATGACGACATATCATTCCAGGCGTATAGCTTAAGTAAGAACTCCTTTTATGTTGACCTTCAAATATATTCAAAATGACCTTTGTTTATGTGTTTCGTAAGTTAGGTAAAACCTGTACACTGTTCCTAATAGTCAATATTTCACCATTTAGTTAAGTTTAATGCTTTGATTGGTGTGTTGTGCTGTAGGGTTTGTTGTTTTTTGGTTGGGGCGCGTTGGTTTTTTGTTTTTTGTTTTCTTATCTTGTTTATGGTTTGTTTGTTTGTTGTGTGGGTTATATTTTTTGAATCAAGGTTGCTTCTTGGCGGTTGCATGAAATAATAGGAGGATTGAGATATACAGGGTGTTTCAGAAGTAACTACCCACACTTTGTCAATCAATATCTTCTGGCGTAATATTTCGCAATGGTTGTTTATCGCTGTTTTTAATATTTCAGGTTATTATAAATATATACTGTTTATACCATGGATTCCCCACGACGATCTCTGCCTGAAAAAATCTGTGTTGTAAAACTTTACTATAAATACGGAAATTATGCCGAAGTCTCACGCCAGTGGAAAAATCATTTCGACTCAATACCTCCTACTCGCAAGACGATGGCTGATATTATTTCCCGATTAGAGGACACTGGCAGTGTAGCGGAACGGCTGAGGCCGGGTCGTCCAAAGTCTGCCACAAGTGGGGACCAGAAAGCTGCATTAAGCGCTGCGGTATCCAGGAGCCCCCAGAAGTCAACTCGAAGGGCTTCCCTCCAGCTGGGTATTCCTCATACTTCCGTTTGGCGCCTTTACAAGGAGCTTAACTTGAAGCCCTTTCGGCCCCGTCTTATCCATGGACTCTCTGATGATGATTTCGATCGCAGAGTCCAGTTTTGTGAGACATTTATGGACATGGTGGAAAGCAGTGCGTTGGACCTTGATCGCATTTTGTGGACCGACGAGGCGGTTTTCAAGCTCAATGGTCATGTTAATCGCCATAATTGTGTTTATTGGTCTGAAGACAATCCACATGTCACGATTAACAAAGAGGTCAACGCCCCTGGAGTCTGTGTCTGGGCCGGAATTTGTTCACAAGGCATCGTTGGTCCATTCTTTTTTGACGGAAATGTCAATAAAACCAGCTATTTGGAACTTTTATCTGTGAATGTCTACCCGCAAATCGCAACCGAGGACCTTGTTTTCATGCATGACGGAGCCCCAGCTCACTACGCTACCGAAGTCCGCGCTTGGCTGGACGAAAGGTTCCCGAATCGATGGATCGGCCGCAGAGGTGCCATCGAGTGGCCAGCTAGGTCACCAGACTTAACTCCGCCTGACTTCTTTCTTTGGGGTGTTCTGAAAGAAGATGTTTATGGAAGTAGGGCGAAGGACCCTCAAGAATTGATGGACAGAATAAAATCAGCGTTTTCTAAAATTCCAGTGGACTTATGCGCCAAAGTTTGCCGATCTGTACCATCCCGACTGGAGAAATGCATTCAGCTTGGCGGTGCACAGACGGAGCTGTTCTGAGATCTCTCTTCGTAATGTAAGTAAACTTTTAATACTTGTCTATAATTATACAAAAAAACTGGCGAGCTACCTCTGCCCAGTCAACCGATAGTTAGCATCAAACAGTGGGTAGTTACTTCTGAAACACCCTGTATCATTTATGAGGGTTTTCGTTCTTTCTTTTTCTTGTTTTGGTTTGCGTTTGGCTTTTTGTTTTTTGTGTGGTGTTCTGCCGTGTGGTCTTTTGTTGCTTGTTGGGGTGTTGTGTGTGGTGGGGGCGGCTTTTTCTTTGCGGTGTGCGTGGGGTCGGGTTGGCGTCGGGTTGTTTGCTTTGTGTTTGTTTTTGGTTTTTTTGTTGTTTGTGTTGGTTGGATTTGTGTTTGGTTTGTCGTGCTTTTGTTTGTGTTCTCTGTTTTGCTTGTGGCTTGCTTTTTCTTTTTGTGTGGGTGGGGTGCGTTTTTTTTTTGATGTTTGGGCTGTGCTGCGGGTGGTGGTGGGTGTTGTCTTGTGTGTTTTTGCTGTTTTGGTGGTGGTGGTGGTGATTTGGTTTCGTCTTTTTTTCTCTGTGCGGCACCTGCTGTCGTTTTGGCTCTCTTGGTTTGGCCGTTTTCGCGTTGGTGGGGGCTTTTTTTTTCTTAGAGGTTTGGGTTGGGGTTTCGGGGTCGGGGGTGGTTGGGGCTGCTTTTTGTTATTTTTGATGTTTGTTTTATTTTTTTGTCGTGTCTGGCGGGTGGTTCGTAAGTTTGTGGTTTTGTTGTTGTGCTGTCTCTTTGCGTGGCGTGCGTGCGTGGGTTGAAGTGTTTTTTTCTTTGGGGTTTTAGTGGTGTTTGTTTTTTTGTTTTTTTTCTTTTTTTGTGTGTGATTGCTCCGTTTCTTTCTTTTGCTTCGCTCGGTTGCGGCGTTGCTGCGTTGTTTTTTTCGCGTTGGCGTTTTGGGATGTTTCGGACGCTGGCTAGGCTTTTTGTTTTCCTTCTTTTTGTTTGGGCGTGGTGCGCTTGCTTGTTTTTGTTCTCTTTTGCTGTTCTTCGTTGGGTTTTTTTTTGGATTGGGGTTTTTTTTGGGGGGTTGTCGTTGCTTTTCTTCTTTGGTCTTTTGCCAGGAACCGACAAGTGATCATAGTCAGCATGTCCTCTGTGTGACCCAAACCTAACCGATCGTGTCCCTGATTTTGAGCATTCTAAGGCCATTCCCACGAACAGGTTAAAGATCGCAAGACAGTTACGCACATATGTTGTTGTGTTCGAAGCTTTTCACAAACTTTGTACTGAGCGGAGACTTTGTACATACTGGGCTCAGTCACGTAACCAAAATCGCGTGCCTCTTGTATGCCAGTTTAATCCAAACTGAATTTACCATCGCTCCTGCGCACGTCATACATAGTGTTGTCTTGAATAAATAATACACCACGAACGTCCCCGCGTTACATATTCGTTGCAAATAATTGCAATACATTACGTGCATACGATCGCGCTGTACTTCTCTCTGTGTTGCCAAAGTTTAATTATTCAGGAGTTAGGTGTAGAAGAGCGCTACCAATAGAAGATGCCGCGACCAATATTAGTGACTGCCACGGTTGCATTCATAATTGTTGTTACTTAATGTGGCGTTTACGTTGCAAAGTACCCCCATATGGAAGTTTTGTCTCCGCAGGGCGTCACAACCGCTATGCAAAATATAACGTCTCCGCCGCCATAGTGTGTCCGAAGCTATTTTAAGATGGTGTGCATATCTGCTGTACACTACAAAATTCTTGAAAAACTTATATAGTGTCACCCACCCATGCTGATATTTACACATGTTATATAATGTATTTTTGTATGGTGTCTTTAACACTGGCAGTAAAACACAATAGGTTACAGATATGTTGATGGTGTCTCATATAATATATATTTCCATTGTTTAATGTAGTTGTATACACAATATGCCTCTTTATGGTTTGGCCTAGACTATGGGTGGACAAAACTTCCACATGGGGGTTGTTTATAATGTAAACACCGCATAGCGTTCTCTACGATACTGCTGCTGTTTGTGGTCCCCATATCAGCCGTCCAAGAGAATTGCTAAGTATCCTGAGGCGAAAATACGGTTGATATAAAATAAACTGGGAGACAGGAGTTACGCGCGTGTAGGTACGTGGCAGCGCCCAATACAAACAAAGTCTGCGTCCAGTATAGCGTTCTTAAAAACTTCCACTCCAAGATATTTGGTCGTACCTCTGCTGCGATCGCTTACGTGTGCGTTGAAACGTCCCTGGTATGCTCAAGTTAATTTAGACTACGATCATGTTAGTGCTGGTGGTCAGACAGAAGACTTTGCGTAGACTACGATGACTTGCCGTGTTTGTAGCAAAAGTAATCAAGACTAAAAGTAGGCTTGCTGCGATCGTGTTGGCGATCGTACCAGTAAGAAATAATTCACCGAATTTACTCATAAAAAATGCGCAACAGAAAATTGAGCATTAGCAAGCAATAAAAGTGAAACTTTACCGGCTGGTTGGTACCGCGACTTAAGGCGTGTTCACACGCTCAAATTTTTGCTCAAATTTTGAACTCAAAATTTGAGCTCAAAATCTGATCAAATATTGATCAAAATTTGACGATAATTTTTAAAGGAAAATTGCGATATTTCAAAATTTGAGATCAAAATTTAAGCTCAAACTTTTTCAGGTAAATCATCTCGTTAATGATTGGCTATAGAAATATTCTTGAAAAATTTGAACAGTGTCCACACGTTCAAAGTTGCTGAAAATGCAAAAAATATGTATTCAAATTTTGATCAAAATTTGAGTTCAAATTTTGATCAAAATTTGAGCAAAAAGTTTGAGAGTGTGAACACGCCTTTAGAAAAAAAGAAGACAAAAAAATTTAATTTTATAGCCAGCTTTTGCTACACAAAACATTACAAAAAGGTAAAAATAACGAATAAACACGACTTTAGCCTACAGCTACATCCGCGACCAGGCGAATTAATATTAACATTGCTAAATACAAAGTAGCGGACTTTTGCTTTTGGATTATAGTCGCGTCTTGATCGAATGCCGAGGACCTTGGAATTTAGCTTTTGGATTATAGTCGTGTCTTGATAGAATGCCGAGGACTTTGGAACCTCCAGGTCTCTAGTAGTATGATTTTATTCTTTATCGATCTATGGGATATCTCGCCGACTCTTTGTAGAAACACCCACTCTTTGCTAAAATGTTTTGGTAATGTTACCGCTCTCTAAATGTAGGGAAGGGGTTGGAAATTTTGCAGTTAAAAGTATTCTTTTTTATGCACCAAGTAGAAGGGCGTAGTCTACACTGAAAATGCTTATGCTGAACATATTTAGCATTGATTTATGCTGAATAAAGTCTAGGGTAAGTACGCATGATTTGCCGCATGAATATGTTTGTTTTAAACCTTCAGTATAGTTGTGGTACATAAAATTTTAAATCTTTAAGAATGATAAGAATCGTTTACGCAAAACTATGCTATTTTTTATAATTGTAGCAAAAGTACCGCTACTTTGTATTTAGCAATGTTAATATTAATTCGCCTGGTCGCGGATGTTGCTGTAGGCTACACGTGTTTATTCGTTATTTTTACCTTTTTGTAATGTTTTGTGTAGCAAAAGCTGGCTATAAAATTAAATTTTTTTGTCTTCTTTTTTTCTAAAGGCGTGTTCACACTCTCAAACTTTTTGCTCAAATTTTGATCAAAATTTGAACTCAAATTTTGATCAAAATTTGAATACATATTTTTTGCATTTTCAGCAACTTTGAACGTGTGGACACTGTTCAAATTTTTCAAGAATATTTCTATAGCCAATCATTAACGAGATGATTTACCTGAAAAAGTTTGAGCTTAAATTTTGATCTCAAATTTTGAAATATCGCAATTTTCCTTTAAAAATTATCGTCAAATTTTGATCAATATTTGATCAGATTTTGAGCTCAAATTTTGAGTTCAAAATTTGAGCAAAAAGTTTGAGCGTGTGAACACGCCTTAAGTCGCGGTACCAACCAGCCGGTAAAGTTTCACTTTTATTGCTTGCTAATGCTCAATTTTCTGTTGCGCATTTTTTATGAGTAAATTCGGTGAATTATTTCTTACTGGTACGATCGCCAACACGATCGCAGCAAGCCTACTTTTAGTCTTGATTACTTTTGCTACAAACACGGCAAGTCATCGTAGTCTACGCAAAGTCTTCTGTCTGACCACCAGCACTAACATGATCGTAGTCTAAATTAACTTGAGCATACCAGGGACGTTTCAACGCACACGTAAGCGATCGCAGCAGAGGTACGACCAAATATCTTGGAGTGGAAGTTTTTAAGAACGCTATACTGGACGCAGACTTTGTTTGTATTGGGCGCTGCCACGTACCTACACGCGCGTAACTCCTGTCTCCCAGTTTATTTTATATCAACCGTATTTTCGCCTCAGGATACTTAGCAATTCTCTTGGACGGCTGATATGGGGACCACAAACAGCAGCAGTATCGTAGAGAACGCTATGCGGTGTTTACATTATAAACAACCCCCATGTGGAAGTTTTGTCCACCCATAGTCTAGGCCAAACCATAAAGAGGCATATTGTGTATACAACTACATTAAACAATGAAATATATATTATATGAGACACCATCAACATATCTGTAACCTATTGTATTTTACTGCCAGTGTTAAAGACACCATACAAAAATACATTATATAACATGTGTAAATATCAGCATGGGTGGGTGACACTATATAAGTTTTTCAAGAATTTTGTAGTGTACAGCAGATATGCACACCATCTTAAAATAGCTTCGGACACACTATGGCGGCGGAGACGTTATATTTTGCATAGCGGTTGTGACGCCCTGCGGAGACAAAACTTCCATATGGGGGTACTTTGCAACGTAAACGCCACATTAAGTAACAACAATTATGAATGCAACCGTGGCAGTCACTAATATTGGTCGCGGCAGCTCAGCGCTCTTCTACACCTAACTCCTGAATAATTAAACTTTGGCAACACAGAGAGAAGTACAGCGCGATCGTATGCACGTAATGTATTGCAATTATTTGCAACGAATATGTAACGCGGGGACGTTCGTGGTGTATTATTTATTCAAGACAACACTATGTATGACGTGCGCAGGAGCGATGGTAAATTCAGTTTGGATTAAACTGGCATACAAGAGGCACGCGATTTTGGTTACGTGACTGAGCCCAGTATGTACAAAGTCTCCGCTCAGTACAAAGTTTGTGAAAAGCTTCGAACACAACAACATATGTGCGTAACTGTCTTGCGATCTTTAACCTGTTCGTGGGAATGGCCTTAGAATGCTCAAAATCAGTTGGACTACGATCGTGTTAGTGTTTGTGGTCACACAGAGGACTATGCTTGTACTATGATCACTTGTCGTGTTCCTGGCAAAAGTACTCAATAGTAAGAAATAGGCTTGACTGCGATCATGTTAGCCATCATCGTGCCAGTAAGAAATATCACCGAATTTACTTATGAAAAATATCCAACCGAGGATTGTGTGTTAGCAAGCGATAAAATTGATGTGAGAAGCTAAAATTTTACTAAGCAAGCTGGCACCACGTCCCAAACAAAAAGAAGGAAAACATTAATTGTATTAGCCTTTTATAGCCAGCTTTTGGTCCTCAAACATCACCAAAACGTCCAAACAGCGAATAAAAACGTATAGCCTGCAGCAATCGCCGCAACCGAGCGAAGCAAAAGTATAATGAAACGTGAGCAATCACTTACAGAAAATATGAAAAGAATGTAATTTTTAACAAAAATATTTCAAACACTTTTGTTTTATATACGCTTCAAGAAAAAATGTTACTTTCTGTCAAGCCCACGCACGCCAAGCACGTGGGAAGACAGTTGTTACATTTAAAACGGTAAGCTCGGGATTTTTACTTGTCGGAACCACAAGACATCATACAGATAATTCAAGATATTTCAAGAATCAATGGTTTCTAGCTGTAGTTTTATTAGCAAATAGCAGCTGCCGATCCACCCCCGACCCCCGAAACCCCTTACACTAAGCTGTTCATTTTAAGGATATAATGTTGAGGCGCTCAGCTAGCGCGAAATGGCCAAACCAAGAGAGTGCCGTAAACTGTCAGCAGGGTGTGCTGGTGCAGAGTGTGTATGGTAATATACGAAGCCGAATTCCGAGACTTAACCTATGCTAAGATCCTTATAATAGCCATATACTAAGCCTAAGTCAATGTCTCGAACTGCCGCCCCCGAACGCTCGCACTAAACATTTCTTTTTAGAATATAACGTTACGGCGCTCAGCTTGTCTGCTAATAATAAAAAGAAATGGCCCAAGCCAAACACAGTGCCGCAAACTATAAGCAGGGTGGGCTGTTTACCATATACTAATCCTAATTTCGACACGTAACCTATGCTAAGATTGTTATAATAGCCATATACTAAGCCTAAGGCTATGTCCCGGACTGCCGTCTCCGAACGCTCGCACTAAGCTGTTCTTATTTAGGATATAAACGTTACGCTGTTCAGCTTGACTTGATCCACTGGAAGATATCACTTTTCCAGGCAACAAATAGATTTTGTCAGCGGCAGTGTAGGTTTTGTTTACACCTGTGAATCATAATACAGAATTTTGCCAAACGTGTAAAGTCTATGGCTATAGTAAAGGTGGTAGGAACGGTTATTCCTGTGTAAGCTTTATAAATATTCAGGGTGTTTCAGAAGTAACTACCCACTGTTTGATGCTAACTATTGGTTGACTGGACAGAGGTAGCTCGCCAGTTTTTTGTATAATTATAGACAAGTATTAAAAGTTTACTTACATTACGAAGAGAGATCTCAGAACAGCTCCGTCTGTGCACCGCCAAGCTGAATGAATTTGTCCAGTCGGGATGGTACAGATCGGCAAACTTTGGCGCATCAGTCCTCTGGAATTTTAGAAAACGCTGATTTTATTCTGTCCATCAATTCTTGAGGGTCCTTTGCCCTACTTCCATAAACATCTTCTTTCAGAACACCCCAAAGAAAGAAGTCAGGCGGTGTTAAGTTTGGTGACCTAGCTGGCCACTCGATGGCACCTCTGCGGCCGATCCATCGATTCGGGAACCTTTCGTCCAGCCAAGCGCGGACTTCGGTAGCGTAGTGAGCTGGGGCTCCGTCATGCATGAAAACAAGGTCCTCGGTTGCGATTGGCGAGTAGACATTCACAGATAAAAGTTCCAAATAGTTGGTTTTATTTACATTTCCGTCAAAAAGAATGGACCAACGATGCCTTGTGAACAAATTCCGGCCCAGACACAGACTCCAGGGGCGTTGACCTCTTTGTTAATCGTGACATGTGGATTGTCTTCAGACCAATAAACACAATTATGGCGATTAACATGACCATTGAGCTTGAAAACCGCCTCGTCGGTCAACAAAATGAGATCAAGGTCCAACGCACCGCTTTCCACCATGTCCATAAATGTCTCACAAAACTGGACTCTCCGATCGAAATCATCATCAGAGTGTCCATGGATAAGACGGGGCCGAAAGGGCTTCAAGTTAAGCTCCTTGTAAAGGCGCCAAACCGAATTATGAGGAACACCCAGCTGGAGGGAAGCCCTTCGAGTTGACTTCTGGGGGCTCCTGGATACCGCAGCGCTTAATGCAGCTTTCTGGTCTCCACTTGTGGCAGACTTTGGACGACCCGGCCTCAGCCGTTCCTCTACACTGCCAGTGTCCTCGAATCGGGAAATAATATCAGCCATCGTCTTGCGAGTAGGAGGTATTGAGTCGAAATGATTTTTCCACTGGCGTGAGACTTCGGCATAATTTCTGTATTTATAGTAAAGTTTTACAACACAGATTTTTTCAGGCAGAGATCATCGTGGGGAATCCATGGTATAAACAGAATATATTTATAATAACCTGAAATATTAAAAACAGCGATAAACAACCATTGCGAAATATTACGCCAGAAGATATTGATTGACAAAGTTTGGGTAGTTACTTCTGAAACAACCTGTATAGGGTCTCAATCCTCCTATTTATTTCATTTTGCAACCGTCCAAGAATGGTTTCCGGGAATTTGGGTTCGTCTATTTTCTCGCGCGGTCTATTCAAATCTTCAGCTGAGAATATTTTACTTAGTTTTTCCGTGCACGATTATAACACAAAAAACTGTATATCAACTGTCGGCCACATATTGCCATCACATAGCATTGAGCATCATCTTACAATACAAATATAACCATCAAGCTTTGTGAGTTTATTCGTTGAGATTTATTTAGTGCATATTTTATGAAATTCACTTTGTATGCACAATTTTATATAAGGAAGCTATTAAATTCGATATGCGGAAGTTAGCTGTAGAGGTTCTCTGTTATTTTGCGTATGATAAGACAGTTTTTTTGCATTATTTTGATAATCCTGATAATTTTATACGCTAAAACATAGAATAAAAGCTTTTATAGGGTTAAATGGATGCTCCAAATAATCTAATCATTTCGGACTCACCTCTCTAATTCGTATAATCTATAATGGCATATGAGTAATTATTCATTCGGTTTCTAACGTTCCGCAAGAAACTGAGCAACAGTTATTAGATAGCTCATCAGTTCGCATACGCCGCTTGCAACGATGCAACTGGGGTTCGATTCCTGGCACCGCCATGCGTTTGACAAACATTACACGATACCTACATGGAATTAAAATTGAGTAAAATATGAGCTGTCCAAAAAAGAATTTGATATTTCATTGTTGCGTTATCTTTCTGATCTTGTACGAATCGTTTCATTGAAACACTGTTAGGCACGTTTATATGCGCTCTTATTCACCTGCCGACGGAAACTTGCCAGGGTGTAGAGCAACTCTTAATTCTATTCTGGGACAACAGCCTAGCTTAATCAAAGCATTAAACTTAACTAAATGGTGAAATATTGACTATTAGGAACAGTGTACAGGTTTTACCTAACTTACGAAACACATAAACAAAGGTCATTTTGAATGTATTTTAAGGTCAACATAAAAGGAGTTCTTACTTAAGCTATACGCCTGGAATGATATGTCGTCATATTTTAAACCTAATCTCCACTGATTAATTGACACTTTCTGGTCATATTGAAAAAATTATCTCGACATTTCTACATTGGAATAATCGTTTTCGGTGCTGAATGACACATCCTTCTTAATTTCAATTTACTACGACCACGATTTAGCCGATTTAAGGTACACTTAACAACCCACAGCCATTGGTGTTTCCGTGATGTGTAAATTTTGTGGGCTCCCACGCAAGCCTTGCGTTGGTTCGAAACTTTGATCATTTAACCACTTTCGCCGAGCAGCTTTCATGCGAGTAGGGTACAATATTTGCGTTGTCATTAGTAGGTTTTACTTTAATGGGATGTTATGCAAAATAAGAACATAAATGTGGTTTCTGAAAAAATTAGGATATGTTTGTTTCGGTCTCCGGGAGATGAAAACCCCGAGCGATGGGAAGGACGCGTCCTACTTAGAAATATGCTTTGAGGGATGGCTATAGGTCGTCCACCATCGAATCGGTCACGTTGATCAATCATAATGTATGTATAGGCAACGTAGTCAGCCTTCTACCTTAGAGGGAGAAACGCAAATTCATGTGGAACAAGCAAATTTGAGATGGTATGAAATCTTTTTATATTTATAAATCTGCCGCTACGTGAAATGTATATAGCCTATACAAAGCACAAAAATTGGAGAAAACATCTGTATTAACTATCTAGAGAACTGATAAGCAGGAAAAATTCTATTGTCCCAAGTTGTTGATTGAAAATGAAAGTCCAATCCGCAATTTCAAAAATATGAGATTTCATACCTTTCATACAGGTGACGGCCATACAAGCGGCCCACATATATCTATCGTTTTGGAGAAGCATGTGTGTATGTATGAATATATATTAAATTAATGGTTACAAGCATACACATACCTGTATAAACCTTTCAAGTTCGCTGTCCGTTGTGTCTTCCTCGATATTTTTTCTCATTTACACTTTGTCATTCTGTTTTGATCGACATATGTGGTATCTATTGTGACGTGGTACTACCTGGGGCATTGTTGAAAAGAATCTAATGTGAGTTTGTTCACCTTACCTTTGGGAGAGTTACATATTCAAGTTAAACTTCTCATTTACACTTTGTCACTCTGCCTTGATCGACATATATGTGGTATCTATTGTGACGTGGTAGTACCTGGGGTATTGTTGAAAAGAATCTAATCTGAGTTTCTTCACCTTACCTTTGGGAGAGTTACATATTCAAGTTAAACTTCTCATGTACACTTTGTCACTCTGCCTTGATAAACATATATGTGGTATCTATGTGACGTGGTAGTACCTGGGGTATTGTTAAAAAGAATCTAATGTGAGTTTCTTCACCTTAACTTTGGAAGAGTTACATATTCCAGTTAAACTTATCATTTACACTTTGTCACTCTGCCTTGATCGACATATATGTGGTATCTATTGTGACGTGGTAGTACTTGGGGTATTGTTGAAAAGAATCTAATCTGAGTTTCTTCACCTTACCTTTGGGAGAGTTACATATTCGAGTTAAACTTCTTATTTACACTTTGTCATTCTGTTTTGATAAACATATATGTGGTATCTATGTGACGTGGTAGTACCTGGGGTATTGTTAAAAAGAATCTAATGTGAGTTTCTTCACCTTAACTTTGGGAGAGTTACATATTCGAGTTAAACTTATCATTTACACTTTGTCACTCTGCCTTGTTCGACATATATGTGGTATCTATTGTGACGTGGTAGTACTTGGGGTATTGTTGAAAAGAATCTAATCTGAGTTTCTTCACCTTACCTTTGGGAGAGTTACATGTTGAGTTAAACTCCTTATTTACACTTTGTCATTCTGTTTTGATCGACATATGTGGTATCTATTGTGACGTGGTACTACCTGGGGTATTGTTGAAAAGAATCTAATGTGAGTTTCTTCACCTTACCTTTGGGAGAGTTACATATTCGAGTTAAACTTGGTTCTGATTAGATTTTATTCAAAAAGTAAACCGGTTAGCTGCTTGACAAAACACTAGATGTAGACGTAAACATTTAGCTTAAAAATTTAATCGCACCAGTTTATATTAAGTAAAAATACGAGTTTTGAAATACAAGATATACATGTCATGGCCCATGTCATGATTAAAGATGGATTTTTATGCAATGAATTTATAAGATTTTGCATACGCAGAGTATAATTCGCGGCGATACCACCATTATTTAATCAAGCAACTAATTTTAGGTGGCTGGCTGGCGTGCTATAATCTACTTCACTCCTGGCGTCCGTAGTAGCAGGTATCCCAGGGAGAAACCTTACTGATGTGTAGCCGATGCAAATAATCAAAGTAATTAATTATAGGTGGCTTGTATTATTGCTCTGAATTCCCTACCACAATTTAAATGAACAGGGCATAGTTTAAGTTCCAAAAATGACCACACTCTATCACAGTAGAACCATGGATATATTTTTAAAGATTTCGACAATGTAATACTTTTGGAACTGCATCCTCGGATTTCTCGTTGAAGTAGTTACACTAAAGTTAATAATTTTATTAAATCCTTTTAACCAGACTCACCTTATATCACTCACGCTATTGGAACTAACAATATTTGGATGAATTTTTTAAAAGAAATTAGGCGCACTACCCTTGAATAACCAAACCTTAAGACTTTGTGGTCCTGACATCAGGGATGGTATAACCTATCGTACACCCGTGGTATATACACACACGGTGATGCTCCGAGGTCTCGCGCTGGGCGCAGTTTTGGTTAGCCGGCATTGGCGAGGAGTGAGTTAGTCTCGGGTGTACTTAGGCCCTCTGAGGGAGGTCCTTCAGGGTGAGTGTTGATTGACAATCTTCCACCCTCCGTATACGACCCATTTTTGCCAATTCGCACCCTATTTTCAACAGTTTTTGATCAACTTTTCCTCGGCGGGTGAGGGTTCGGACCACACCAGGGGAGGTTAGGCTGTACTTCAGAGGGTACACCAGAGTCTTGGAAAGGAGATTCGACGCCTCGACGGGGTGTCTCCTCCTGAACCCTGCTTCGGCAAGTATGGTATATGTGCTTTACAGCCCGCCAGCATAGTATCGGCCAATAATACGAATTTATCTATTGGTGACCTTCTAATTCGTAAAGAATTTTGAAGCTTGTCGTGACCAGCACTCCACAAAAATCTTAATAGTTGCCATAATCAGCAAAGAATCTTTTCCTGGTCTCAGCCTAAAACATAAAACAGATTTTGTTAACTCAACTGAAATTTGTTTAAATATTGAAAACTACAATTATTGATAAATAAATTTTAATAAGCTTTCCTGGTTTGGAATTTATAAAACGTGATAATTCTAGTTTATGCACGTATTTATTTACATTCCTTGAGGAGATTTTATTGAGTTTAATATATTTACGTATTCTGTTATAGAACTCTTTTATCTAAATTATAGCTTTGTATGCTATGTGTTCAGGTCATTTATCAGGTACTAAGTTGACGCTTGCGGTTTCTACTGCGAGTTAGCCTAATTATAAAAGTATTAATATTTTCATCAAAATACTTTTATCCTGTCCTGACGTATTTTTGTCCTGGTACAGTCTGGTTTTGTTCCTAATGAATTTATAATAATCAAATCCCAAAGCGAAGAATTTGAAAACCGTACAGAAATTTCGGTCAATACTTAGTTTGTCGACATGTCTGTCCATTTAAATATATATAGATCCAAGCTTTAAAATTTTATTGAATGTTAGAGTTACAAGGCTACCTTGGCGACATCGTACAAGCTTCTATGTTAAAAATTCAATATTATACGGAAAATGTTTTAACCTGAGGTTGCAAACATGTTTTAACAGTAAATTCAGCAGTTTAGCATTTAGCCATGGGATCATGATACACTTTATCCAATTTACTATGCCGATTCATCAAAATTAAATCTGAAATTTCGCATTTATTCCTTAAATAACATGAAATTAAACTTTACATGACTGGATACTGCTTGTGTTATATAATATCGACTAAATTTGACTGAAAAATAGCTTTAAACCAGTTTTGCTAGCTGACAGAACTAAAGCTGTCAAATGAAACGGACAGAAATAACCCAATTATGCTGCGAATACAGTTTGAGAATTCGACTGTATACTAAAATTTTCGAGGTTTCTAAACTATTTCGTTCATAGAGTGACACACATGCCGCAGCATACATTGCTGAAAAAGTTGTTAACTAAATTGTGTCGCACGGAGTGGGTTTGAACACGGTAAATGTTTTATCGCTTTGTGAATTTCCCTAACAACAGGTCCTAGATAGCGTAGTGGCTAGTGTACTAGGTTCGGAGCCAAACGATTCAAGCTCAAACAGCTGCGGCAAAATTTCATTCAGCATTGTTCTAAACACTCTATAATTTACGAAGGAAAGGCCGAGTTGCAAAACTACTAGTGATGCACATTAAACATTATACTTTAAGTATAACAAGATAGATCAGGTCTCTGTGAGTTGCTTGTCCTTGCGAAATTCAACTAGTTAGCTTCTTGTAACCCAAACGACAGAACAGTTCTGACAATATGGTAATAGCAAATAACTTGACAAGACGATTCATGTTGTAATGTCCCCAACATTTGGAACCTACGTACACCACCCAGTATCAGGCATACTCTCGACAACCGGGAGTCTGAAACACCCAATGTTTTTGTAATTTTCTTCAAGGTAGTTAACTAGGGGTATTGCCACTTTTCAAATGTGTCAGTTACACCGTGTCTTCTTTGTGGTTTTATTGGCTATGTGACGCACAGTCTTTTTACATGCAGACGGTCTAGATGTAAATATCGTATTAACTAAACAGGTCAACTGACTAATAAGCCGCATTAGCTAAAGACGGTGCCCGTTGCTGTTGATTCGCACGAAATTGGTAGCTAAGGGTGTGTACGATACCGCAAACAAAAAGAAGTATCTATGGGTGTGTCATATACCCTCGGAAATTGGTTTAAAGTATGGCTTTGACCCTGACTGTCTGCACCGTAGGGTCGGCACTACAGAAACACAGAAGTTCAACACAGTGGGGACATTATAACGTCGGTGACACTATAACGTGGTCGCCGCAAAAGACAGTCATACTAATCGTTTATACGACATCGAAGCACTTCTATGTGCTGCGAAAACCTAAATATTCGCTCACTGATTGCAACTGTTCAGGGTTTTCCGGATAGTAGAAAAATTGCTTTTTATTTGCATAATAACATGCAAACGTATTTTGTGTGCTACATATTTGATTATTAGTTTGGCATGTATTGGTCAAGCAAAATCAGTTAAGCAGGTGTCGCGTTTGAGCGTCACAAAGGGAGCCACGAATCTAATAGTTTCAATGCAGTGGCATAAATATTCTATTGACGATATTGTTTTTCTAATTTTGCTAAAAATTTATGAAAAGTCATTGGCTCGAGGCTCTTCAACGAACACATTGCGATGGTTGATTTTGCTTTCCGGCATGTTTTAATGTGGCGCATGTATTGCCTACCTGGAAATGACAGAAATTTAAGCTAAACTCAAATTCAAACAAGTTATATCACTAAAGTGGCGGCGTGGCCGAGTGGTTAGAGCGCCTGCTTCATAATCGTGAAGTCGGGAGTTCGAATCCAGTGGTCGCGCTAATCTCCTTGGGCAAGGGACTCAGCCACAATTGCTTCGCAGTACCTATGCGTTAAACAGGTACTAGACTTTGGTCTAGGCGGATAAGATGATGGGTGGTGTAATGAGCAATCATCACGGCCAGCCTCCACACAATGCTTTGGCATAACAACCCGGATTGTCACCTAGTGCCAATTGCATCTTTATCCTTTTTATATCACTAAAAACATAATAGGTATCAAAGTATAACTCAAATTGGGTCTGCTTATCGCATCAGTCACTGGACAAATTCGGATTCGTTTCTATGTCGATCAGGGAATAAGAAGCTTTTAAATTGAAGTGACTTGTATTCTTTATACTAAATCTATTATGTATTCATGTTTCAGGGAGATATTACTGCACTGGACAATCCGTAAAATTACTAAATTGGCAAAATGAATCCTTGGCTCGTTATAATTAGCTGCTCTATCGTTCTACTTGTTAACGGTCAAGTACTCCAAGATTTTACCGACATCTGTGAGGAAACCTCTTCAAAATGCTCTCATTTCGCAAGGTGTTGCTTGAAATTCTGCCAGCTGCCTGTACGATATAGCTGTGAAGTGAAGAGCGGCGGCGTTGGATTAGCAGAATGCATGTGCGTATAGCCACAATATATGTGCAGTTCAGGCGAATGTATAAACAAAAACTTGAAGTGTATCGTTCGATTATTTATTTGGCTCAACGATAGTGATATGAAAACATTGGCACGTACACACATAGTTAGCTGAATTTTGAACAGTAATCTTCGTAATATATACTTGTTTTGTGTCAAAATATAACATTTATTCAACAAAAATGTTCGGCTGAATGTATATAATCGCTAAAGCGGAAACAAGACAGTAATGATAAAATTTTGAACATAATAAAAGTATCTGTTGTTTGTGATTTTCAAATTTTCAATTTCAATCAATAATTCGTGCAGAGGCCAGGCGAAACTGAGCCGGTGTGGCTATTCTGCGATTAATGACAAATAATTCCACTGACCTTACTGTGAACCTTCTAAAACAACATAAATAATACGCATGCAACTTTTCAGAACGCTAAGTGTAGCGTAGTTTCAACGCCAGTTAATCGGCGCCTGTGGTGTTGTAGTAGCGCGATAGTCTTGCAAGATAAAGACGCGGCTTTAAATACCGCCTGGTCCAACGTTGATACCCGTGGATATTTGCAACATTAGCATTAGGACGTTAGGACCATTTTCAATACATACCAACGCAGTAGTACCCTTTATATGCTCATTGTGAGTAGGAGAGGTTATCCCCTGCAGTGTGGACCTCCAAGTACCCCACTATCCCGTGATAGGTTACCCGACTACCTTCTTGCGATATTGGACATAATATATAACACTAAATCACAATTGCTTCATCGATTTCAGCAAACATGTGTAGTTCTCTACGAACTACACAAATCCGAAAATTATAAATTTTTACTTTTACTGTTAAAGTTGCGCATGTTTACTGTTGAGTTCATCAATGTTTATAACTTTGATATGAAATAAGTGGTGAAAACTGCTGCCTAGCCAAATAGAAACTAATTGTTGTCACATGTATCTTGAAAATAAATATAAGCTTGCAATATATTGTGATACATATAAGGGGCTCTTCGACCTAAACTTTATAATTGACAATCAACATACACGTGTAATATATAAACCGACTTTATCTAAGGTTCAACAATGAAAGCATTTCGTATATTTCATTGGACATTTCTTGCTCTTCAATTATTGTTTGTTGTTGACTCTGTTTAGCCGATAAAAGCCATGTTCCAAAACCTAACGGTTGCAAAGCATCTTGTATTTTCCTACGAAATCCGTTTTTGGTTTCGAAGAGCGAAGTTTATCGGGAATGACAAGGAGTTAATATTATAACTAAAGCGATGTTCCAAGACCTAACGGTTCCAAAGCATCTTGTATTTTCGTACGAAATCCGTTTTTTGGCTTCGAAGAGCGAATTTTTTCGAGAATAACAAGAACCTAATATTTTAACTAAAGCGATGTTCCAAAGCCTAACGGTTCCAAAGCATCTAGTATTTTCTTACAAAATCGGTTTTTGGTTTCGAAGAGCGAAGTTTGTTGAGAATGACAAAGAGCTAATATTTTAATTAAAGCGATACTCCAGAACCTAACGATTCCAAAGCATCTTGTATTTTATACGGAATCGGTTTTTGTTTCCGTAGAACGAAGTTTGTCGCGTATGACAAGGCGTTCATATTTTAACTAAACCGATACTCCAGAACCTAACGGTTCCAAAGCATCTTGTATTTTCTTACGAAATTCGTTTTTTGGTTTCGAAGAGCGAATTTTTTCGAGAATAACAATAACCTAATATTTTAACTAAAGCGATGTTCCAAAACCTAATGGTTCCAAAGCATGTGGTATTTTCTTACAAAATCGGTTTTTGGTTTCGAAGAGCGGATTTTATTGAGAATGAAAAAGAGCTAATATTTTAAGTAAAGCGATATTCCAGAACCTAACTGTTCTAAAGCATCTAGTACTTATTACGAAATCTAATATTTATTATATCAATTGAACATGCACTGGAAAATTTCTCATGCTTATATATACTATTTTACTAAAGAGTGACACTTTTGAGTATGTTTGTTTGTAATATTACGGTATATCACAGTGTGTACATACCACTGTTTTCCTTTTGCTTGTGTTTTAGTTAGGGCAATGTGCAAAGCGAAATGGGCAAATTGAACCTTTCCATGCGGTATTAGGCTCAGACATAACACGTCATAAAATTTGGCTGGAACCAGATTTCCTGAACACACGCTTAGTCTTCGATAGAATAGCTTTCACTATTGGCCAAATGTAATGCCTAAAAATATTTTTATTCCACCTATCTTGAAAACTATCCAATGGAATTGCTCATGCTGTAGATATATTTAAGAAATACTATTAAGCAGCACGAACAATACATTAATTATTATTTTTCGCTCTTCAAACTCAGCGGGGGTTTATGGTATTGTGTATTGTGTAAGATAGCTAACTGCGACTGTGATAAATTAGTGGTTGCGAAATACACAACACACAATTTCATTTTACTTACAAATCAATCTTCGTTATCAACATTTTTCAGACATAAAGGCATACTAACGAATATCTAAATATATTTCATTCTACAGTGTTATTTGTGTTTATCCTACAGTTTAATTTGTAGTGCCACTAACAATATTTGTTTTATGCTTAAACCCTTACCTAATGCACAAACAAATCCACACTATCCCGCCAACTGTGATGCTATGTTCCAAGTTTTGCGTTTATATTCGGGACCGTTTAGAAGTACTCTCGATGTAACTAACGCCTTGTACTGTTGAACGTTTTCATTATTTTTTATCGGAATATATAAAATAAAAAATACAAATTTAAAAAGATGCAGAAAATTCATATAAAATGCACCTACAACTAAAACGTAGTTCTGTTGACATTTCAAAATTAGAAATACAAACTATCTCTGTACAAAAATATTACAACAAAAAATCAAAGGTAAAGTTTCGGTAAGTATTAGTATCGAAGAGTGCACGGAATCTGCTACGTACAATAATTTAAATATTTCTACCTTGTCTTACAGGTTCTGCTTTTATTATTTCTGTTTTGAGTCAGCTTTTCACGATATTTACCTATTTTTCTTAAAATAAATACTTAAGTTAACATGACAGTTCAATGATCCGAAAATATCAACTGGCTTGATGTGGAAACACTAAACGAATTGTGGTTAGCCTCTGAACTACTAGACGGCCATTACCGCATCCAGGTACTGATACACAAAGCGCATTACTGCACTCCGATAGAGTAGAATATAAATAATGGTTCTGGAACAGCCTTATATGGCAAACATTACAAAACGTAATATGATTGCCATATTTGGCTCTAAAACAACCTGATATGCCAAAAAAGTACAGCGTGTAACGTTTGCCTTATATGGCAATGCATGTATAGTCATGTCGCCTTATTTGGCGAACTGCACGTATACAGTGGTACAATATTACAGATAAATAAATGCGAAGATTACGACTGTAACTTAATTGCGCTGCGTGATCGCTAATTGCAAGTGTACAATAAATCAAGTTTTATGCTTGTTTACCGTCTTGGAAATATCGAAACACTTGATGTATGATTTTCATTACAATTTTATAACAACAGTGTTTCCTCGCGTAAAACGTTTGTTTGCCGATACTGATTCGTTAACGTATTATATCGACACAGATAATGTTTGCAAAAACACTTCAACATCATGCAGCACTGTTTGATTTCAGCGATTACCCACAAAATCAATCACTTTCTACATAGTGTTGAAAACAAGAAGGTAATAGGAAAAATGAAAGATGAGGCAAATGGTTGTCCGATTAAAGAATTTCTGGAACTTCTATCGAAAATATACAGCATACGATGTGAAACCGCTCGAAAAAAGAGCTAAAGGAGTTATTAAAAACATAGTAAAGAAACAGCTAACGCACGAAGATTATATTACAGCCTTGGAACATGGAAATATTATGCTACACTAGTGCAATCAAATACGAAACTTTGGTCATGAAATGTTTATTGTTCAGTCAAGAAAAATTAGTTTATCTGCATATGACAATAAACGATTTATATTAAACACTGGAATTGAAACGCTTTACTTTGTATTAAGACGTTGAATGGTTTTAAACTAAAGGGGTTTATAATTTGTTATCAATAAAATGCAGTAAGTTTGCAGAATTTACAAATACGTTAAATCTTTGTATTGTTAATGTTATATTAAATCTGGCTCTGAATTTCATGCATAATCACACATACATGTATTATAAGTTGCATTAGAAAAATACACTTCTATCCATTACACAGTTACTATTTAACTTTACATTACTGCTTCAGCGGTAGTACGAACATCCATTCATGCCAAATGTAATGCGTTGGCAACTACTGTAAATCAAAAATTACCGTAACTACCATATTCAGTAATAACACGTTTACCTAATAAGGTGACGTAACTGTGAATGCACTACCATATTGGGAAATGTTACGCGCTGGGACTCGGTTGGTGTATTAGTTGATTTTAGAGCCAAATATGGCAACCATAACACGCTGTGTAACGTTTGCCATATAACGTTGTTCCGGAACCACCATTTATATTAAACTGATATGTAACGTATTACTGTGTTTAAGACATATCCCGCCACAGCCTGATAATAGTGTTATATAAGCACTAACAACAATTTTAATTTTTTCATGGAAATCTTATTAACTCTCTTCGGGTATTATTTTCGGACAGTAAAACCAACCAAATACAGGCTGCCAGCTTATTACCTTATAGCCGTTGCCCCTAAACTCCAAATTTGTGTTGCTGCCGATCCAACTAGTCCAAATAGTTGTTGCCCCTTCCACGCAAAATTCCTTAGGAGGCTTTGAATAATTGCGTAGTTTATGGTAATTCAAGTTTTGTATTTCAGTTTTATATTGCACTGGTTGGATCATTGTGTTTCCTGTCTGGTATCAATTTAGCTGACTCATGTTGCTAATTGTTAGCGAGACGTCTAGATACACTTCTTGCACAATTCTCATCTGCTTTCAATAGCGAGTTAGTATCAAATTTTTCAGTGTTTTTCAAATACAATTTGACATCTATCTTTTGCGATGCCGTGTTCGTTGATTTTTATTATTAACAATATTTGCCACCAAAAGTAGATCGACCGAATAATCGATCTATGTGAGAATTACAAAATTTACACCACGTACGCCAAACGTTTACGACCTTTTGACAAATAATTTAGCTGTCGATTTATTACTCGAAATTTAATTCAAATGATTTCAGTGGCGGGTGTTGCTTTTATGAAGCCGCTGAATGTGAAATTTTACATTTCTTCTGCTACTCAGTTTGAAATTTATTCTCCATATATGAAACATATGCAAATGGATTAGAGATAGCTTTAGTTATGTATCGCAATCCATTTCTCGTGACATGTATATGTTCATCAGCTATTGTTGGTTACTACCAATCTGCAGTTTAGAGGCAATATTACTGTATGAATAAACAAAACATACTACAGTAAATGTAAACGCGGTCTGTAAAGATAAATTTTGATTTTAATTTTAATAAAATTGATTAGAGTAGCTGGTGTGCATAAATAGCTATGCTTCTATTTCTATGTTTAAGTTATGCCGAAACTACTGCATGATGCGTTCACCAGGATGGCTGAACTTAAATGTAGTTTTGACTGAGGGTATCAAATCTGACCGCTTTGATTTTCCCCGATTTAAAATGTGTAGATTTAAATAGAATTACTGAAGGAGAGGTCGTTTAAATCGGAAGATACGAGAACGACCTGACCTAAAGTATTTGGCTCAAAAATGACTTTTCGAATAGTGGTTTTATTGAGTTGCAGCATACATTATTAATCACTTTAAATTTCGCTCGTAAACGTTTACCTTTACTATATTATCACTAGTACGATAAATTTTATCCATTTTCCGAATTGAGATAAATAGTAACCAAATTCTGCAGACCAAAATAAGCCAATTTGGAACATTCTTTGCGCCAAATTAAATCAGGCCAACCTAGTTCGCGATCGGCCGATCTAAATCAACTTCTGCCTGGTTAAGTCTATTTTAATAGACTCGTTTTACATCGAAAGTATCAAAGCCGAAAGGCTTTGACAGCACAAAACAAAACGGCTTTTAATTTTTACCATCTTTGTGGGTCATCTTGCAGTACTGCCAGCAGCAGTCATTTCAATTCCATTAAACCCAAGTTCATTTTTTAAATATTACTGAATTTTAATTTGCAAGAATTCATTTCGTAACAAAAATTTTGACTGTGAGCAAAATAGAGTCACGGCGAAATTTTCCGCTCTTATTAAAATATTAGAGGTCCGTATTTGCTAAACGTCCATGCATCCACAATTACACAGACAAAACCTAAATTTTAAAGTCTAAAATTATATTGATGTAAGCGATACCAAATTTCCTTGATAGTCGAAGCAAACCAAGTAGCCTTGTCAATATGTTGCATCATTATTCATGATATATAGCTAGAGCGTTATATATTAACAGAGCTGAATTAAATATATCGTATGTAAAGCTGTCCATGCCATATCCAAATTTCCGCATTGTAGCACTGTTCCATGTCTCAATTCCTGATCCTTAGGTTATGTTGGTTTGCCATCAGGAAGAGCTTCTCCCGATTCGTGAACAGGAACTTACATGCGCTTAATGTTATTTTTGATTGTTAAAGTACAAATGCAAACTGTTATGGTTCGCAAATGCCGCCCTTGAGGTGAAGTGGGCAAATGCATTTTACTTCGTTCAATGAATTTGCCATCTTAAAACCTAATCTAAGCAGTGTGTTGTCCCTCGTACATATATTTAGCATATTTTGTTTTATTTTTGCAAGGCGATACTAATATATAGTGATACGTCATTATCAAAAAGCTATCAAAATGAAACTTTGGCTAGTAATTTTCAGCTTAGTCACGATGTTAGCTAATGGAATTAGTGCCCAAGATATAACTAATAGATGCTCATCACAGTCAACAAATTGCATTGAGTTCAGCAAATGTTGCAACAACTTATGTCAAGTGCCCACTTTTCCAAGTTTTACTTGCGAAACAAGGCAGGGTGTCATTGCTTCAAAATCATGCATTTGTACAATGTAGACGAATGGACATGTTTGTGACTGAAGCAAATTGAAGTGTATCATATTAGAATTCTATTTATAAAATACCGTTATGAATGCTGGGAAATTAAAAATAAACTCGCACAAATATTGTATACTGTATCTTAAAACCGTTAAATATATCACAGTAATACCAAACAATACTCCTAATACTTTTCAATAAAATTTGTGCAGTTGAATATATAAATTATCGCTAATTTAAAATATGATAATGAAGCTGGCGGTAGTAACCTATACGCTGATTGTGCCGTCGTCTATATACTAAGTGTGCCGTTAACCTGATTGTAAAGCTAAAGTCTATGTGAGTCATATTTTAAGCCTAAGACTAAGTTGGACGGATGCCGACGCGCCGCACACCCGCATCAAGCTAATTTAACCCTTTGCCGCATGAATTAATCTGTATTTCGTGCAGCATTGAAGAAACATTTGCCACAGCAACGAATTGAACCTGGATCGTTTAGTTGAGAGCCTCGTGCGCTAGCCACTACGATATCTATGAGCGGTCGCTCGTTTTCTCAAGGGACCTCACAAAGCGAGCGAACAACAACATAGCTACAAACGCACGTCGCATTACAAACAGTGCAAGTGAATCGCTACACAACGTTCGTTGTATGATAAGTGAGACACTATGCGGAAAGGGTTAAAGGCATAACGTTACGCCGCACAACTTTACTTGGGCCGTATTAACAATAGCTGATTCTTGTTTCGACATCCTCATGTTTCATTTATTTTTTGTCAACTCAAATAGTTGGATCGTAGATTCAGCAAAACACAGCCGTATTGACGGAAAAGGAATGCTTCTGCAGTCATTCAACATGATCACCCTAGGTCGGCGTACTTTTGTAATTTTTCATCGACGGTAAAATGTCGAAGAGTGGAACTGATTCACAGTAAAATGCAACAGCATATCTTTGTTTTAGTATTTATATATTTTTCAATTTCATTTAAAATAGAAAGAACAAGCAATGTTTGGAAAGTCTGCATTATATTTTCAGTCAGTTTCATATGGGTAGAAAAGAGTAAATGTGTTGATAGTCTTTCAAAGCGTTTCAGTTTTTCAAGTGTTGAAAGTGTTTCATTTTTCATGTTAATTCCTGAAGTGTCAACTACACGATGGCTGCAAACATCCTTGAATAGGAAAACCACAAACAAGAAATTCGCAAAGTTTTCGAAGCGCAAGTATTAGAATGTGTTGGCATAGTGTCTCCTCTGCTACAACCAAATGTTGTACGTAACATATATTGCATATAAATATTACGATGAAAGTAATGTTGCGTCATCATCTATATGTGAATTTTCTTCACGCTTCATCATCCATTCGATTACAACAAAATTATGCCCGATCGGATAAGCATTGCAAAGAGCAGCGTCAACGAAATTTAACGAGTGGCGCATTTTTGTATGTGTATATATTTCGCTCGCTCGCTTTAACTTCTATCACCATTCATGAGATTTACCCCACGCCCATCAGGTCCACAATGCTCCTATTCATGGATCATGACTTGCAACTAAGCTAATCGCTTTGGTTCATTGTTGCAACAACAACTTGTTTAGCGTTACACCAAATACAAACTGAGTTAGGTAGCAAAAGTAAAATAATATTTTAAATTTTGACTCTTTTAGCAGCTGTTGCTGTAGGGTTGGAACACTGGGAAGAGTTGAATTGACTCAGTATCAACGGTATAGGTATGTAATGTGTGTTCGCATTTCGAGCATCGGTAAGGGTCGGTGTTACAGCTCCGGCTCTGCTCAGTGGTTACCGTACGTGGCTAGAACAAAGTGATGATGCTTTAGTTCATGGCTATTGCAATACTTGTTTGGCGTTTAACGGAATACAAACAGCATAATACGTTTAACCAAAATTTAGAGTGCATAAATCAACTTTTTTTGAGTTTGACATATTAGTTAGATAATCTAAACAACTACTTTGAAATTTGTGTGTAATAAAAATAAGTGCAATATAGCTCTGCACGAAATTACAAAAATAAACAATAGACTTACTACACCATTTTACTCTAACAAAGAGGTGTTTAGCTAAATTCGTGTACTGCTTTTATTATTAATCAACTTAGGTTCAAATTTTTATTAGAGTATTGCAGTTGCAATTAAAAAAGTTCTCTGATTTTGTTCAAAATATGCAAACGCTAGACATACTCATAGCGATTTATTGAGATTAACCAGCTCAAGAGTACATCGAATATCACTACAAATGCTATCACGCAATACTGGGACACAGCAGTGCGGTTGGTAACATAATTGTGCATTATAAATCTAGGCAATGAGCGTTTATAAACTAGATGCTGCGCTGAGACCGTTAAGTTAGTAGCATCAATTTAATTTTTTGGTAACGCTAATGAAGTTGTATGGGAACGTTCATGACAACACGCTGCAAAATGTAAAAAACCTGTTTATATGCATCCAGCCCAGAAATGATAACTTTGAAGAAACTACAATAATTTAGGAAACTCTGCTCATCGACGCTGTAAGAAAACTACGTTAGAATCATATTTATAACATTTTTTGATTTTTTGATTATTAGAAAATTTTCGGAAAAACTTATTCCTAATAAAAGCACAAATTTATATAGCATTGGAATCACATTGAAAGCTGAGTCGAACGGCATCAAAATCAAGTGAATTAATGGTTAGAGTTTAGGCTAAGGCTTAGGATTTCGCATAAATGGACAGGCCTCCTTAAATCTATAAACGAATAAACTAATTGTGACACCATCCGGCTGATCTCTTCGATTGCGATTCGAATGGTATATAAACATTTATATTTACCGCTATTAATTAAGGTTTTAAACCGATATATATTGTAAACATTGCTACGTTTCATTGGATAAACAAAAATAGATCATGCTATGCAAATCTAACTGAAACACTGCGCAAAATCACAAAACTTTTTCTTAACGGGTTGTCAACAAACTGCACGATAGCAGTCACCAGACATGCAGAAAAACATATCACAGAAACTTCGCAAATACTGTAATAAAATAAATAACCGGAAACGTATAAAACCCATTTTTTCAAGGCGACTTTGTTTGAATTTAAGATTTTTTGAAATTTGAAACTACTGTAATCTACAGTTTTCCGTAACTGCCTTTTATATGAAAATTTAATAAGATTTCTGGGTAATGATTTTCAATTACAACAAGTTATGTAAAACAAGCGCTGTGAAACGAGAACGAAGCTCGATGTGAACTTTAACATAAAATTGGATTAATCAAACTTTCATTAACGAGCTAGCTAATTAAGCTTAGCTATATTACTAATGAAACTCACTGGTGCTACTGCGGTATGGATAAAATTTTAGTTTACTTTGTTGTTTTTGTGTAATCTAATGTAATGAAAATGTGAACAAGAGCTGCAATAACTTAAATTTTTTAATTGGCATCTTATAAGAATATAGAGCAAAAATGTTTTATTGCAAATCAAAAATGGTTATGTCAGAAGTTAAATATGGACAGCCAATGCGTACTAACGCAAAACAAGATATCTCGCTTTCGCTAACAAAAAACATAATAAATGACCATTTATAAATTACCATTTTCTTAAAGTCTTTTCCGGGTCGAAGAGCTTAAAACTCCAGATATAACGATTGAATTGTTTTACACAAAACAATATGTTCTTCGAAACAACTGGATTTGATCTTAAATTATAATAATAACTGATCGAACCGGAAAGAATGGCAACAGATTACGAATTAATTATGATAAACTATCTGGCCCGGTCTTGAAATTTTAATGGGAAGCTGCAAAACAAAGTAGATTATTTGAAAAATACACATAGTTTAGCAGTTGACATACCCTATCAAAGGGCTATCCATATTATGAAATAATATTTCAATGGTCTAAGTACAAAGCTCACATATGGTTCGCCGTTGGTATTAATCACAAAATAACTGAATGCTATATCACAAGAAGCTATTACCGAACAATCACCTAAATGTGTAAAGAAATACAACTGGCAAAAGGTTGGAAAAGGAATGTGTGTTTATATTTTGTTAAGATATATGAAGTACTTGATAACTGTTCTTAACTAGGCCTGCCATTGTTGGCCAAAACTCATATAGCAAGGCTATTTGCAAAATATATGTAATTGTGACATAAAAACCTTTCTCAGTCCATGCATGGCTAAAATATTACATAGATACAGTGATTCGGATTTATGAACAAAAGTACAATGGAGACAAAAAAATAATATGATGTTTTGTGAAGGTCACATTTGCGCGAGCAGGACGGAAGTGTGTTTTTGTAATGCAACAGAAATATATGAATGCAAAAATGGTGTAATCTTATCTTAAAATTTAGACGGCAAATAATATCCATGATCCTTTTAAGAATTTGAAAATTTATCTATGATATGAAAACACAGCATCCGCAATTTGTGGTTAGCCGTGAAACTACCTATTTTCATGTGCCAGCGTCGTGCACAATATCAAAAGAAGTGAAACCAGTCGTATGACTCCGAAAGTTACTGAATAGTTTTAACTTTAATGCATTCCTATGTTGCATTCTGCAACTTCAACACGGACTGACGAAGCGTAATTCTGCAACTTCAGCACCGGGTTGACGAAGCGTAATTCTGCAACTTCAGCACAGGTTGACGAAGCGTAATTCTGTAACTTCAGCACCGGGTTGACGAAGTGTAATTCTGCAACTTCAGCACGGGCTGACGAAGCGTAATTCTGCAACTTCAACATGGGCTGACGAAGCGCAATTCTGCAACTTCAACATGGGCTGACGAAGGACAAATTGATTTTGCATTGCATCTACTATAGTTTCAGTATTTTTGTCATGGGCATTAGCCAATGTAAATTGGCTAGACGTTTATCATTACTAATTAATATTTAGCATCCTTACTAGTAACTCGCAAACCGAGGGAAAACGGAATATGATGGTTCTGCGCTTAGCCACCATTTCGTAGTTTTAAATTCGATCCCTGGGTCCATTAACACGATCGTTTTGTCAAATATTAAAACAGAAGAATTCTTTATGTCTTGTTCCAATAGACAAAACGACTTCTTCACTTTTAACATTTGAAATTTATAAATCACAAAATTTAGGAAAAATTATAATTTGAGGAGTGATTTTTACGTTGTAGGACCCAATTCTTGCCTTATTCGACGCGTAGCACGCAAAACATATTGAAACTTAATCCTCGTCAAATATTGTGCACCTGTGAAATCTTGCATTAACCACTAGTTCATTAATGCACTTAGGGTCGGTTTACAAATTCTATATTTTTGTTAGGAACCCTATTAAGATTTTTGAAAGGAACCTTTCAAAATCGAAGCTTTTCCATATTTTGCAATTAATATAATGTATAGCGTCATGCAGTCCAGTTGTTCGAAATCTACTTCTCTGTGTATCTTAGAAATATGAAGCACGAGACTAGAATAAAAGTCGAATAGTCGATTATGAATTATATACTTGATGTTTCATGCTTTGTTACTAGTTTATGCACCAGCCCATTGGAAATATTGAGCTGATGTTTTATATCAATAAAGTGAATAAGCCATTAAGTGAATAATGCACATGTTTTCTACTGCCTTCGGCTAATCGCTATGTTGGTCACGCTATTGGTCTGCTAGAGGTCAATTTTCAACACATGATCTATTAGTATATACCTCTCTCATTTTTATGACTAATATTTGGTAGTTCTTAAGCATCCACCAACCTAAATGGAGTAATTTTTGTATCGACGTCCATCCACATAAATTTTTATCGCATCGAGGTATAACATTTGTATACTCTCAGTAGATTTACATCTGTGTAAGTACTTATTGTTGGCATCTGACAACCGATGAGTTAACATAGAAATACCAACCCAAATATCTTGTTACAAAGAGGTACGTATTTGCTTCCATGATTAATTGAAGTAAGCCATTGCTTTTTCAATCAATGAGCTCAATCGACATCAATCATGCATCCTTGTCTAGTTAGGTAGTGTAGAGAGCGGGCTCAAAAATATTTACAGAAATAGTGAACCACGTGAAATTTTCTCAAATATGCCGTCTAATAGCCGATATCGGTTTCAGGAAAAATTGTTGTATTTCCCCTTGTTTTTAAAAACTATCAGCCGCCAAGCTTTTTGAGAGTAATTAGCCGTCTGAACTAATATTTGGTGAGTTTACCTGGAAATATTGTCGCAGTGACAGCTTTTTCTTCAGAAACTGGTTCCACGATTCAACATAGTGGTATAGGTACAAACTTTTATGAAAAGGAATAATTTAGTGGTCGAACGTAAGACTGTTCCGTCGCTGGTAAGTTGTTGCTTATATCAAATTTTCAACTATTGCAATAAATAGCAAATATAAAAACATTAATCTGCCTTAAAATTTAATTCACGATGTAAACCTAATAGTTCACTGTTTCCTCTTGCAAACACAATTTATTTAACCATTTTCATCTGCAATATTATCTAGAAAATCAATAAAATCGTTTTCCAGATCTTCCTCGTTGCCTAATAATCAGGTCCTCCCAATGTTATTTTTTGAGATTTTGAAGCAAGTTTTGTACCATATATGGTCGCTCCCCTTAACTTTGTTCATTCCTTTTGTTGAATAATGATTTGAAGAATTCAATTAGGAAAGACGATGGTGCATCTAGAGCGTGAAGTTTAATTACGTTCCAGTTGAAACCGTAACTAGCATTGCATTTCGAGTGACACGATGCCTGCAGCATAAATGATAGTTATCTCCAACTTTGTTGTAAACCAGCTCATTACCACACATTACCACTTGGTTGTGCTGTTCAATGCTTTAGAATTACTGTTTGTCATATTGAGAAGCCCGAGATCATTAAAACGTAATTGACACCGTAACTTAACGTAACTTCATCACCTCAGAATGGTTCATATGTGTGGCCAGTAGTGTGCCGGTGGCAATTACAGTTGTATTTGGCGCGTTTATATCTTCGGTTGATAATATGAATTATATTGTAGCTCTATATGAATTCCGCCGGCTCCAGCACTGGAATTCTATGCTACTGCACAGTTGCATGAAAACTATATTTCCTATTGTCTTTGCGCACAGTAGAACAAGCCAAGGAAGATTATCAATTACGCTTTAACGATCTCGCGCGTCTCAATATGACAAACAGTGATTATAAAGCATTGAACAGGACAACCAAATGGTAATTTGTAGTATTGAGCTGGTTTACGACACAGTAGATGACTATTACCATTTATGCTGGCTGCAGGTATCGTGTCACTCGAAGTACAATATTGGATACGGTCTCAACTAGAACGTAATTAAATGTTATGCTCTAGATAACACATCGCCTCTTCATATTGTCTTGGTGCTCACTATACCTTTACAAACAATGCTAGTTTTATTTTAAAACACTAGCTGATAACAGTAACAAAGAAATATGCTTAGTGTGAGTTATAATTGTTACCACTATACGCAGCTATTCCATTTCATACCTGCCGCAAATTATTTTACAGGCTTAATTTGCTTAGGGCATAAGGCCACGGGTAACCCTGCGTATATGACGCTTGCGTCCTATGTGGGAACTGTGCCTCCGTATAGAAATGGCACTGGTTTCAATTAATTTGAAATTTCACTTAGATAATTTTCCCGCTTTTTTAAATAACTATTAAAACATAGAATGTCGAAGACACCACAGTGTAATTTACACGTTGTCCGTGAGAATCATTACTTGTGCTGCATAGTATATCTTTTTGAGTACCATGCACCATGGTATGGTCGTGATCCCACAGGGACAAATTTTCCACATTCATGTTTTCATCATTTTTAAAATAGAGTGTAAAATGTCAAAATGACTGGCTAAAGCGATGAATTAATTTCTAATATTCTCCCCTAAAGCAAAAAACATATATAATTCTTCCAGATTCATTTCAATGATCTCGGTGGTTTACGGTAAAGTTTAGCAGTCTATAGCCAGACAAAACGAAATTATGTTGTGTCGTGGATGTTCTTGTCAAAGCGACTGTCATCCGCATTATGCAGTGTAGGTACACTTCAGCTGATAAATGCGAACGAGAATCGCTATGCTTTATGCCACAAGTTGGTCAGACAGAGAAGTAGTAGCGGCTAAACGCTACAAGCAAACGGCGTAGACGATGGTGCGTCACTTGAACGTTGTGGATGTGTTAGTGATGAAATTTTAGATTTAAAATATGTTTAGTACAAAATACTAGCAAATATAGAATTAGTGATAATTTCAGGAAACAAATCAGAGACAGTGCATGCTAGACCAATGAAACACGTAATCGGGTTTAGAAGAATTTATTTTAAAAATCATTATCTTGAGCCTGTAGTTAATTTTTTGTACATTCATTTACATATTTTCAGCTGTACCTATCCAGGTTTTAAATCGACATAAATTACTACCCGGTTTGCATCCGAAAACTACACCGTAAAAAGAAATTTGTCAAAATCCACCAGCCCAGTTATGAGTTACGTCTGACGAAGGTGGCCAGAAAACAATCTTTGGATAGATAAATATTATTTCAGGAATGTGTGCGTGGTTATTTGTATACATCTCTTGTTTTAAAAGCAAAATATTTAATATACCTTTAGTTAGTTCTTTATAATATAGCTGTAGAGACTTTATCTTTGTACTTTAAAATATTAAGGAAACAATATATATTACAAATATTTTTACCCAAATTTAATTTCAAATGCACAGTAGTGTTGAAAATTAGGTGTCTTGAATAGACGAGGCTGATTAGCTGAAATATAAACTTGAAATGCAAGAAAAGTTTAATATTTAATATTTAGGAGTATCAAATGCCCCATTTATGCACTATAATTTATAAAAGTGTGGACTAGTTTTTAGTACCGCATTTTTGGTCTAGATATATAGTCATGTTTTTACTAATAATCCTGGCTCCGGTAATATGGTTTTAAGGCCATCTGCGATCTATCTTCAACAACCGTGTAGTATGGAAGGCGTGGAATGTCTGATCTGTAGGTTACTAGTTACAAAAATCAGTGAGTTACACAAAATAAATTGGTTTAAATGTTTATATATAGGAATATCATCAAAACTTGAAACTGTCAGACGCCTTTGTACCACACAGGCGTAGTAGGCGTAAGTAGTTCACAATCTAACTTACGTACACTTTACCCATGACATAATGTGATCCAAAGAGCTGGAGATCAATATAATCCAGGTTCTGTCACTGCACGTAACGCACAGCTGTTTTGCCTTAGATGGCGTCATATCATTTGCACTAAATTAAAGACGGTATCATGCCAGTCTAGCCAATTCATAAACAATGTCATGTCAGATACACCGAATTTTTATACGATGTCGTGACTATAACCTACATTCAGCGAATATGTGCCACGCCGAATGTATTTGGTGCTCAGGCAATTGCCAAAGAGTGTGTTGTCGAAGGATGCGAGTTTATATCGATACTGCATAATTTTTTGGCTAACATGATAGTTTAAGATATCAGGAAATGTCGGCAGAGGTGACATTTGAACTCTTGAACTGAGGCATAACAGGCCCTTGCTCTAACTACTAACGTATAAGCAAAACGAAGGAATAACATGTATCGGATATTAATTTAAATTATCACTCTAAAATTATTTCACCGTTCAAATATATTTTACGCTGCAGACGCTTAGGAAGTCCAATGTTTCGTAGCTAGAAATACGCTGTTTTGTTAAACAGCCAAATACAACCATTGGAAGCCGAACTGAAGGAGGTTGAAACAGGATCCGTCATGCCTGGTAACGCAGCACGTCGAACAGTGAGCAGCACCTACATCACAACTGCTGACTCCAGTGGAACAAATTTACTTTTTTCGGCATACTGTTACACACCATTTGAAGCAAAGCACTAAGTACACAATGAAACTAAAACCTAAATACACAATGACACTTAGTAAGCCAATCTAACGGACCTAACGTTATATCGTTAAAAAAGAAGAAAGGGATTCGGGAAGCGGTAACGCTTCTCCTCCGACTTTGACTGAGCCTTAGCAATGTGTTACATAAGGACCTCATATAGGCTAAGACTCAGGCTTACGCTTACTATATCGAGCACGGCAGTACCTGCATATAGTTTACGCTCATCCGCTTCTTTTTGGCCATGAAACTCAATAGCAAAATTTTGTCAGCCACGCAGCTTGCAAAGTTTCCTGAGACGTTGAAAATTTGATTCAACATATTTAGAAAATTTCGAAAGCAAAATCACCAGGATGTGGGAATCAATCAATATGCCCGTTGGATTAAATTAACAATTTATGCATGCCGGGGAGTAAGCTTTATGATAGGCTTCTTCGTGTTGAGGTAGGATATTATCCGTTTAATTAACAATGAATCTCAAATAAATTTACGCACGAATGCTTGACCAGAGGCAGCTAAGTTCCATCTCCTCGGGCATAACTTTGCAGGACAACAGGTTGCACTTTACAAGGCTGCCAGCACTATCACGCAAAACCCCAGCATGTGCTGTATTTTCTAAGTTCAACTCTTAAATTCAATGATACTGAATGATAGCTTTGTGAATTTCATGCACTACAATTTTATAAATCGATAGAAACTGTAAGCATGTCCAGACTCTTAAGTATTGGCGAAATTTGCGCCGAGAGAAAAAGAGATACGGTAAAGAATATGTGACCACACAGAGATATAATTGTCATCGCTATTGACTGGGCCTAAAAACGACTATTAAGATGCTTGTGTATATATGCAGATGAGGCTTCTTTGATTACAGTCGCTTGGTGAGAATCGGTTGCGTTAATTTAATTACATGACCGAGGAATGCAACTCGGTTCCGGCGAAAAGCCGACTTAGTCACATTGATTCGAAACTAGTTGTCGTAGCCGCTTTCTTCATTCACTGTACTATTGGGCAATAGCTGACTCAAATACAGTGATATGATCAGCACACCATATCGTTCCCCTTCATCTTTGTACAGGTCGCGGAATACACTTTTGAACCACCGCCGCTGAAACTGCCAAAGCCATCGGAAGGCGGTTGCATGAGTAAATATTAATTGGTGTTGAGGTTACTATTAGTTTTATCTTTTGATCGGCCAATAAAGCAGGAAAATAATCTTTTGACGTCTATATTTGACTTGTACTTAGCTTCGCGAAGCTTCTTTGATAAGCAGAGCACCAATGTTAACGATGGTATGGCTATGTCTAGCAACGTATTAAATGAGTAAGGATAAATTGAATGTAAAGCGAACACCACCATGCGTTTACAGACTAAGGCTAGTCTTATAGATAATACTACAGATTCCTAATTGGAAAAAGCTGAAATTTGGCAAAACAAATGCTGCGAAGAGCAGTGCTTTGGGAATATTTCCATCACGAACAGCGGCACCCTTTATGCTTCCCTACCCCACAACTCGATAGGACTCCGGAATATTGTAATTGGGCCTACAATGTCGGGGATAGCGGTCACGAACGTCGTAAGTGGAGGGGGTGGGTTTTCGAATGTCGTCAGGACGCTCCTGATTCGCGCACCGTTATTGTGGTTTTCTTCCCACGAAACGTGCCCAGGGAATCGTCAGTGAAGGTAAGGAATTAAGCCGGAACGGAATACTGCTGGGTTTGCTGTTTGACTGCGCAGAGCTTGAACGGTATGCCATGGAAAGCGGAGATCCAGAGATCCATGACAGGCTGTAAAGCATAATGTTACAAAAACCTCGTGACTAAAGGACCTTTTACACCATTACGCCTACGCTTCGCTAAATACACCGCGGACCTTTGAATTGTTGAAATTTTACAATAACGTTGACGCATGTACATGTAGGTCAAAACTAAAATCAAACCTTTTCATAAATGCTGTACTGATCTGCCAACGTCAGGTTGTAGCTGTCTCCAGGTCTACTTTTTTTCCCGGCAGAGGCTTCGCGTTACAACCCTGTTCCAAGGGAAAAATTAGAAACGATTTTGTTGGGTCTGTACTCAGTACTCAGTACAATATATGAAATTCACGGCTTGGAATGCCGATCGCATCACACGTCACGATAACCATACTACCTAAATTTCATCCAGTGGATAAAATCGGATTGTCAAAAAATCCCTCAAAGCAAAGGGCAATTTCGTGGCCAGCTCTCTTTATACAGATCAAATAAAACTTAAATTTTATCCATAGGATCACGCCGAAATGTCAACAGAGGTGTCAAAGCAAACGACAATTTTACTTGTGGCCAGCTATTTCTTTACACATCAAAAATAACTTAAATTTTTGAATTGAATTTTAAAAGTATATCTGGTGGTTGAATTACCAAAGACTACATTTCTTAAATTTTATGGAAAGTATTTTGAATGAGGTAGGCCATTTCAACCCTCTCAAAATAAACCATGTCTTGGGGGCCGTACACCGCACAGATAAGGGCAAAATCGAAACAAAGTATCGGAAAAACACAACGTATCCGAACAGTAGTTTGCATATTCCCCATTTACAGAAAAAGGGTCTGTGAATCATTGGTTCGGCACGTCATTGCCACCGCAAGAATCCATGGCAAATATTCGGTCTAAAAAGACATCTCAACGCAGGTCAACAGGAGTTGTCGCAGATCGCACTACTGGCAGCGAAAACAGTAGTTCACAGGCGTCACACTGATCAATATGCTGTTTCAGCACTGTTAGGTGTCATGAAATACAATAAAACTGTGTCTGTGCTTGCAATGCTGTAGCTTGATAATTTTGTTTTCGACGCCATGGATTGCTACGACAATTTCGTACTTATATCCTCTATACCTACTTGTTTTTAGTACTCACATTTGTTATCGTATCTATGTGGTCGATTAATCTGAGAAATTTGCAGTAAGCAATTTTCTACTGATTAGCGTATTCCAATTCTACCAATCGCATTTCGAAATTTTCATGATAATCGCTATAGAACTTTTCTGTTTAACGAAAAGTGAAAATGATGTCACGGGCTGAGGACTATGACAAAACAACCTAATACAGTGAATACTTAATACTTTGAAGCCAGTTTCTTGTTCTATGCTGATATCGGTATAATAATTTTTACCTACCAAAATTATAGTTTTTAAACAGAAAATTCGGTTGTTAATGGCTACGGTGGTAAAAATATAAAATTATAGGTAATTTGTTAATTCAATTAATTTCAAAATTTTGCATTCTGAATAGTTCACAAAATATACATTATTGAAATATTAATGTTCTATCAGTTACTGAACACACTTCTCCCAGATCATATAAATACTGAACACTTCACTGGTGCTAAATACCAGTTCACAGATTTCTGTTTAGTTTAGAGCTCTTTTATTTGGATTGTCCTCGTGTTTGTTACTTCGAAACATTCAGAGGTCGCTAAGATTTCCAGTCCAGGGTAATTTTAAAAGCCGAAATTATTCAAACTAACTTCGACTAATACAATTTTTACTTGAGCGAAGCGTATGTATACATAGCATAGTAGTACTGTCAAGAAAGATGTCCGCTTTTGAGTTTTCTGTTGTGAGCAGACAAAACAGGATTGCATCAATTGGGCTCGTTTCATATCAAAGCTCAGGTCTTTTAAGCTTATGAAATACTGGTTCAAAAGCAATCAATGTTTCTGCCGTTATGCATTACAATATTTCATACACATACGGGGAATTTTTGTACTTTCAAATCACCGTTGTAAGTAACCCATATATGCATACAAGGGCGAGGTCCGAAGTCCCACGGAGATTAGCTAGTGCGACTGGTGGGAGGTCGTCGCCGGAAGGATCTGGGTGTCGTTGGGGAGAGGTCGTCGGGGGAGTGGAACAAATTTTTCAATTTTTTTGAAACTCAATTGTGAATATTTTTTGGCACTCATGTTACCAATTTGATTCAATCGTTTGACAATCTACCCCAATATAGCCCAATTTTTGCACGATGTTTGCCAGAATTATCCACGCGCCTTACGTTCGGCGGAGTTGGTGGGGAAGATCACGAGAGCTACTTCCAAAGGGGGATCCGAACCTCAGGGGAAATAATCCCCCTGCCGGCCCTATGAGCATGTATGCTCATATTAGTACTTTGGGAGTTGTTGCTCGGTTTCTCCAAGGAACCTCACCAAGCACAGCGGTCAGATGTTATTCCATTGCATAAAAATGGTGACACTTTAGGTCCTACAGACTACAAGTTTATACCAGTGATTGTTAAACTGTTGTAAAGTTATGTAAAGTATCATTATGATGCTTTGAAGTTGTTCTGCGCAATAATAAATTAATATGATCTATCTAGCACGGAGTTACTTATAAATAGTCCACATACACTAAGTTGCTGAGTCCCTGAACGATTGCGCAAAATTCGCAGGTGACAATACGTTTGTTGAAGCTGGGTATATAGACTTATAAGGGCACTCGATAAAGTTTCACATGAAAAATTACCATCCAAACTATCACACATGAGCATTAGGTATATCCTTTGAAACTTTGTTATCGTATCGGAGGGCCAAAATAAACTCTAATTATATTCGGAGTTTCATCAGGTGTTCCACAGGGGAGTGTTCCCCGACCTATCTTTTTGGTTATATATTGTTATCAGAATGTCTTTGAATCAAGAAATCATATATTAGATCAGTATATATTTTTACATAAATGTATTATATAACGTATTATACAAATTTAATTCTTTTCAAAGAACCTTACAACACACCCATAAGATTTTTGTACATTTTTCATTCCTACAAATTTCATGATATACAATCTGATTTAAGTTTGAGAAACTTTTTGCAAAGTCGAGAAATATATAAATTGTTTTATTATTACACATTAAAATTGTAATATATACAAAACCAATGTATATTATATACCCTGTAATAATGCTGAAGCAATATGCAAATTTGTTAGAGCGCATTACGTAGTGTCACTAAATGATTAACACCATTATTATATACCTACAACTGTATTCACCATACAAGAGCCAATTCAGACGACACTCCGTAGACACAATTGTCCTAACAATCACAGTAACACTTGTACTGACCACAGTCATATTTTGCAACGTAATTATCGACAGTCGTTCAAAACAATACAAAATCATATATAATACCGAATAACAACACCAACAACAAGCAGCCCCTAAAAGGGGCCTGATGACGCGTCAGAGAATTCAATCTTTTATGTAAAGGAAACTTAGCCAAAGAATGTTTAGTTACCGATAAAGTGGATAACTATATAGGAGAACCTATAATATGCTGTTTGATTTGCGGATTTGAGTCATGCCAACTAAAATAGATATATACTGCGCAACCTTATGGCTTTTTAATGTTACAAAATAATCTGATTGTAATAAATTTAAGGATTAGTGGCCATGATATTGAACATTTATCGGATTCCGTCGGTTTAGACGATTTCTGGTATAAAACGATTAGCGAAATCACTTAAACGTCCATAACTGAATGTTTAGAGCTAGTCTGGAGCTGCGAAATTAGATAGAAAATTTCATGACGGAAAAATGTATGTTTCATGAACAACCGGTTTAATATATTTATGATCTGATATCGATTGTATGGATATAGATTTAGATAATATTCTGCACTTTAAATTTTTTGGCACCGAATCGTAAATAATTTTCGAAGAATAATAACAGTAAAAATTTAATTAATGATCAAAATATCTTAACAATTAATTCCTCAGCACTAGCATAGTAGTCCTAGTAGTACACCACCACTTTTTGTTAAGTAGAATATGTAGCTAGTCGTTATGACAATGGGGACTGTATTTAACAAACATACAGGTACCTGTGACCTATCCTATTTGTTCCATGTTATAAACTTATATTATACCTTATACCAATTCATAAACAACCGGTTTAATATATTTGTGATCTAATATCGATTGTATGGATATAGATTTAGATAATATTCTGCACTTTAAATTTTTTGGGACGGAATCGTAAATAATTCTCGAAGAATAATAACAGTAAAAACTTAATTAATGATCATGTCTTAACAATTAATTCCTCAGCACTAGCATAGTCCCAGTAGTACACCACCACTTTTTGTTAAGTAGAAAATGTAGCTAGTCGTTATGACAATGACATTAATGACATTTAACAAACATACAGGTACCTGTGACCTATCCTATTTGTTCCATGTTACAAACTTATATTATACCTCATACGAATTTCCGCTAGATAGTGTTTTTATTTATTTGTCAAGCAATTTTTTTATAAGCCTTCGTCTTCCGTAATCTCTTTTGCATATGAAATTATTTTGTTAGCAAGATCTATACGCATTGTAATTTTTTCTCCATCGCAGCTCCGACAATATCTATGTCTTGTATTTGATCGGCGCCAGATATACCGAAAATGGATCGGTAAACTTCATCGAAAGTTGCAAAATAACAATTGAACTGTTAGTTCCAGCGACATTTAACTAATGTTGCTAATGCGTAGTAACAATAATATTTGATATATGAAGATTTTCTTGTGTTAGAACACGGTAAATCAAATTTATATTTTCAAAGTTAAATGCGTTCACAATCGCATCAGAAAGGCAACCGTATGTGGCTAATTAAACGGAAAATTCTATAAAACAAGGCTCTAGCACAAGTTCAGTTTGGGCTTGAATAAATAACTAACTCATCTTTACACGGTAAGAGATATTAGATTTGAAAACTTCAGTAATGGAAAAGTGGAGTACTAAAAAGGCTTTTCAAATTTTGACAAATACAAAATCTAAGCGAACCAGTGCCAATTAAAACAAGATGGGTGTTAGCCAGGAAAGGAAAATTTAAATTCCTTTTTACATCTGCATAAATTCACGCAAATTTGCTATTTGTTTTGAAGTGAATACGATATATTCCTAGTAATGTTTCCCAATTTTAATTTTTAATATAAACAAACAAACCCATGTATACACCGCATAATGAACGATTATCTGAAGTTGTACCAAGTTCAGTTAGCCGTAAATCACACCGCATTGTTGTTTTCAACCCTTTTGTCCGAACCCACCGATTACAATGTATATTTGTTTTGTGTTTCCCAGGATTTTTTCCGTTATTTTCCGCCAGTTCTTCAGCAGACATGTACTTTATGCATTCTGGACACTGACTGGAACGTTTGAAAAGAAAAAGAAGCAGCTTTTAGTAATTAAATAAATAGCAATGGATCATGGTTTTGGGAATCCTAAATCTGGAATAATACAAATCTTTGTAAATCAATATTATTACTGGAGAAAAGCTTATTTTTTTAAATAAACTTGGCTGGAAACGATCACATCTTCATGACGCTAACATCTATTAAATCAGTTAACTTAGTCAACCATTAAATCCTTCTAAACATTTATATCCGATTTCTTGACTTTGTAGCAGATGTTTTACTTATGTAGCTAATATAGCCGCATTTTTAGAATTAAAACATTAAACGTTAATATTACTGCGAAAAGTAGTACACATCTATCAGCAGTTTGTGTGCATTTGTTATATATAACAAAATGCCGAAATACTATTTTGATGATACAAGAAGGAAGATGAAATAATTTGCTTGCTTTCGAGCAAGAATTTTCTTTCTGCTAATTTCTGTTGGTTTATAATGCAGAAGTTAATGTGTTCTAACTGTGCAGCTACAGAATACTAGAATTAAACCACAAAATGCTCAAACCTTGATAGCTTTATGTCACCGCAACTGGTTATATAACACAGTAAAATATCTTCTGCATTCGTGGCTACGGTTGCGTCTGCCACAGTATCGCCCGGTTGAAATTGGACACTGCGGTATTAATCCGGACATTTCGTTTCGAATACAAACGTAGAGTAGTTCGAAGATATAAACTTGTCTCCTTTGAACATTTTCTGCGTTGCCTTGTAAACTGAAACAGTCATTCAACAATCTCATTAAGATGTGCGCATGTACTGCACATCATAGAAATCGCAATTAATGGCAGTGGGTTATAAAGGTGAGTTACTGTCAAACAGTAGACACTATATCGGTAGAATTGTAATAACTAATTTTAGTTTCTCAGTATTATAAAAGTGACGATGTCTACTACAGGTGTTGGATAGTGACGTCTATCTTTACTCGCTATGAACAAATTTCACATAAATATTACGTCATAAACAAATCGCTTTACAGTTTTAACGTTTCTAAATCAGCTAAAATCAGCTGTGACTTCATCGCTACCATCACTACTTTGATCTTCAGACATATTAGCAGAAACACTTTTTGTTATACAGTTAAATTTATCAACCATCTGAGCACAGTGTACCCGACCTAAGAAACCAGAATTTTGCCTAACTTTTGTGGACATTGCAATTCTAGTATACACAGCTATGTATATCTGCGATGATCGAGAAACTGCGTCATCTGATTTTATTGACAAAACTTCAACCCTGCTTGACATGTCATCCAATATAAATAAGTTATTTCTTTTTACCACTGCCGGTATAACATGCTGTTCCGAAGCAAATACTATACCACTTAAACAGTACTGTTCATCAAAAATATACCTATCTATTGCGTGGTCACGGGGAAACAGAAAGCATAGCTGAATGATTATAGTCGCCGAATAGTTACATGAACAATATAGAAGTGAACCGGAACACCTCTTACACCTTCGACAAGTATCGGCCAATATGGACATAACACAATCTTGGAAATTTTGGTTTTTTCAAAAACGCTAGCTGTAATAAATATCGGACTAAATGATATATAGTAGTTTTCCGGGCAGTTGTCGCATTTGTATTTACAATTTAATTGCAAAAGTTCAAATGACCTGTGCATTACCTCAAATATTTCTGTTATATCAGCCTTCATTGTACCTCTTGGATTGAGTGACGGACATTCGTCAAGAGCTGCAGCCCATAAAACATCTCGCGAATACGCAAAACAACCTTTATTAGTCATTCGATTTCTGCAGTAATTTAACAAGTTTACACCGAATTTACTGTTCTCGAAAGATTTGCTAAAATTCAAAAAGATACAGTAATGAAATATATCGAAAAAGCTATCGATAGCGCACAAGTAATTGCCTGGAAACTTTAAACAACTATTTTGACACCATGTAAAACCATGTTTATCAACAAAACATTCCATATTGTCCCTAGTGCAAGCGTGAATAATCAAAAACAAACAAAACAAGCTGACCTGTAATGCTTCCTTCTACTTCTCAAACTACCTAAAAATGAAATAAACTCCAAACTGCATACAAAAGGAAATAGTCACAAAATTTGCATACCGTCATAATCAATCAACATAGTGGATTAATAAAATATTATTATTAAGACAAAATAAAATAAAATAAATATAAAAGCTAATAAACGGCAAAATTTGGTTGATAATATGCAAATAACATAGCTACAAAAAATATAATAGAACTTGAACTATATATCCAAACTCTGTGCCGTGCCAGAAAAAGTATACCATTCGACCCTTTAAATTAATGCCCGTAAAAAGTTATGGCGAATAGCGAAAAATTCCATTTTTCTGCTACTGATAGTTTTCGAGATAAAGACTAAAGTTTAATAAAGTTAGTGACAAAAATTAAAATAGCACAAGACTAACAAATTTAATTATGACGCGCTTCTACGTGTCATAAAAACGAAATAGTTTGAAAACATTCTGTACAATTTGAAACATTCAACAAATATGACTTTATTTAAAAAATTCAGTTACTATGGCGCATCAATATTCACTGGATATGAAGAAATTATTAAAAGTGAGAATATTTTTTATAATAAACTTGAAAACATTCTGCAATATGCAACACTCAAAAGATCAATGAGCCAAATTTAGCTCAACGTTTTGAGTGTTTACTAATCACTCATTTTCTTATTTAATTTACTAAAATATTTATAATCTTCGTAGGCTTGCAAATAAAGCTAACTTTTGACCGAGAAAAGATAATCGTGTCTTCTAAAAGCGTTTCGAGTAAAACCCGTACATTTTTAAAAGCTATATGTCTACTACAAAGCTGACGTAAAGTGTTTGATAAATTTCAAACGACTATTGTACTTTACGGAAAACAGCATAGTATAATTAGTATATATCTCAGGATAAATACGTAAATAGCTAGTTTTGCATAAGCATTTTTCCTAAAAATATTTTGGTAGCGCCGCCAATTTAACGTTTAGGAAGCGAATTGATATGCATGCTATCCTGTCCTTGATACCAATCCAAAGCCTTAGCCTATAGGTGTGAAAAGTTTGTCGGCTTAGCAACTTGGAAAGAGGGCTGAGATACAGGTCGTGGTAAGGGGTTAGACCCACAACAATTTGGCTAATTTTATCTAAATTTTTGCTAAAACTATCAACGCGCTTCGGAGCGAGGGTAGTGCAGAGTCTTGAGTGGTAAATATTACTTAAGGGAGGGCGTTCGACCATTAGGTGGTAACCCCTACACACCTATCAACGCCAAAGCTTAAGCTTCACATCTTAGATCCTAACTCTTAAAATAAGTGTAAACTTATCTCAGGCACCTGCGATTCTCGAAACTCTTGCTTTAAAATTGTTGCAATGTATTGGGAACAGCCTTAATCAAAAACTCAAATATATTGACCAGATATCGCTTATATATTTAAAACACTTATTCATTGAACTTGGGGTTTATTATACCTAAGTTCCTAAATTGAATTATATTGTATATAAGGCTGTATCGTTTAAAAATGAACCGGCATGTAACAGTTATATTATGGCATGCCCAACGATACAAATTCGTTCGATATATCAAAGTTTCCCGTCCACACCCAATATTAGTTTTTTCAAGAGGCCATTAAAGAACATTTGTAGAAGAGTATTGGCACTCTGTTATATTCTTATACATGATTGCTTTATCCGATTATGTGGCTGTTTTTCGGCCTACACCATCCCGAGATTGCAGGCAGTGTCTCCCAAAATTACCTGGTGAGAATAGGATACCCTCTTCTAACGTTTTTGGCGGTACCAACTATTTGTAACGAACAAGCAACCAGTGAGATTCGACGAGAAGTAGCAATCACTAATTGGCTCCTGTTGCTATTTTAGTGTCAAAGCTTATTGACCAGCTCATAGCTGCTACCCACACCCCCAGGAAACTTCTATTCCTGTCTCCCAGAGAGTCCTGGGGTGCATGCTTTCATTTTTAGGAGTGTGCAGAACAATGACCCCTAACCATCGGTTATAATTCAAAGTAGATAAGTATAACCGAGCATTATACACTTTTGCTTTTTTTAACACAAATTAATAAGTCTTTTTTGATTCGACAAATCTGGTTAACTTACTGTAGGAGGTACTGACAAAAATTGAAAACCGCGAAATCTGGATGATTCAAGCAGGGGGAGTAGTCCCTGGGATTTCGCGCATGAAGGCCACATCAGTAATAGATGCGTTCAAATGAATTGTTCCATCGTGTCTAGCAACCTCGAAAACCCTTATTATCACAAATGTAAAAAAATTATATTTTAGGTTAAATACTGCGCTGTATCAAAAATCACAAGAAGAATCATCGACATTGTCTATTGTAACACAACTTTTGTGCACCGGCGTAAGTTTATTATCCAGATCATTGAAATATTGTTTGTTGTAACGGTCTATCGTTGCCAGAAAGCTTAGTGGCAAGCAGTCTGTGATGTCGTAGAATTTTCTTGGAACGTCACAGCACATAAATCCTGGGCCAGTTCTTCCGAATATACAGTCACTCTGCACAAATCCATGACATCTGGCACAATAACCAACACCTCTACTCTCCGTTTCAGGTTCAGAGCAAGCGCAACATAAATCTTGCACATCATACGCTAAAATAAATGATTATTTTAAAATATACACTTACTAATTTTACGGGTTGGATTTTGCTTCTAAATTTGGATTCAGTTCCCCGTATCTTGAGAGAGCATTTCTGGGTGAAGTATCCTAAAGTGCGCAGTAACTCAATCGAGATTGCAGAACGTAGTGAGGCATAGGTGGACCTACGCCTTTAGCGTAGCCTGCCCAGAAACCATGGTAATAATACTATAATCACAATGCATATATTTTCCTATTATTCCCAATAGCTAATGTCTCCCTACACATGTTATAGCCTAGCTGGTAGTTAGCGTAATGTCTATACGAAGACAATCATTCTGTTGAATGCTATTTTTCATAAATAGCAGATTAAAGTACATGTATCAGTTATTTACTTATACACAAATTTTGTAAAATTTTTGTTGTTTATAGGCAAATTTCGTCTCACTTACTTGGAGCAAAAGTATCAATTACAGTGCGAAAACTTTGCTTTGCTTCAGCTGCATAGGTCTCAGCAGTTTGTTCTGTAAAAATTAAAAATTACTACATATGTTGCACAAACAGGTTATAACAGCTGATTTAATACGTAGTTCACTCCAGGATTGTAACAAAGCTAAGAAATATTCAACTTGAGTCGGTCTCAACTTGACTTGGTAAACAAAGCAAATTTCATTCAGCCTGGGTCAATCTTCACACAAAAAATCTATTGGTTCATGCTGTTGTCAGCCGGCTTCACGTCTCAGTATTGAGTCATCCAGTGCTCAAGTTACCCTTATAGATTTTTTATCAATAGCTGTGTAAATAGTAAATAAAGATTTTATCAATAGCAACCTTTAAAATGGTTTCATCAAAGACGATCTTAAGGCATTAAGAGTTCCCATTGCAGAGAATAATTTTGTCAGAAACACAAGTATTAACAAAAATATTATGTATATAGATATAAAGATACGTCTGGAGGACCAATGTGTATGTCCACCTCTACAAATTACCAAGTTTAACTCCAGAACTGGAGCCTTAAACAAAACACAAAGAAGAGGCACCGTCATTTATCGCACTGCTATGAAATAAAACCAACCAGAGAAAAAATTCTAAAGTTAAGATAAAAATAACCTTGCTTCTATAAAGGGTACTAAAATGAAGTAAAAAACGTTCATTTCGACCTCTCTCCTCGGAACCAGACGTCAAATCAAAAAACGCTTGTCGATGTACACGGTAAATCGACTATGCCGGTTCGAATGAGCGCAAGATAATGAAAACCGGCTAGTTCGTTATGGCTGATCACAAACACACACAGACAGAATGATCACACACTCACTCAGACAGAATTTAAAAGCTTCCACCCCGGCAATACACTATCTCTACTGCGTTACACTACGCCCTGAGAAAATAATTTATTACCGTCTGTATTATATATTATTTATAAATATCAAAGTATTCCAGTTAATAGGTTGTTGTGATTGTAAAAATTAATATCAGCTTTCACCTACACATTGTTGTTTCCTCTCACAGAACTACATGACTTGTTCGACATACATTAGATTTTGATTTTTTACAATGTCATAGTTTGTAGGGTAAGTTTTTCGGCGCTTGTTAGAATGCAGGGCAGCATTGCCATAACCAGGAGGCACATGTGAGTGTGGCCGTGCCCCTCCTTTTTCAGCTGCAGTTTACCAGGGCAGAATTAATTTTTTATTTTATTAGGACAAGGACGTCTGAAACGTCTGTATTCTCACTCAAAAATTCAAACAACTTTCATATCTGTACCGTAAATTTGGGGCGCAACTATCATATAGTTACCACAGTTAGGGAGTGTGAAAACTATATATTCATTGTCGCGTTTCTATGGTTTGATCATGAATAGGGTACTCATGGAATACATGATCATTAACAATCGTCATGTAGAGGCCCGATTTGAGAACAACACTTTGGACTCGATAATTGGACGTCACTTAAGCGTATGCGACACTTCAGCTTACTAGAAACAGAAAATAGATAATCGTGCTCGCTTGGTCGAGGCCAGGTTGAGTATGGGTAAGGTAGCGTGGGCCCACTAGATGCAGATAATTGATTGAAAAAAATTTAGTTATGATTTCTGTTTAAAATTACTTGCTACAAGAACTAATGTTGAAATGTGATAAGTGAAAGAAATGGAAGGTGTCATGTGCGAGGCAAAATTAGTGATTATCAACTTGATATGCTCCACTATGTTTTTATATACTATTTCGTATTATTTTATTCAGACGCAAAGAAGGCGCACATCAATAGATAAATAGATAATAGATAAATTAAACGATTAAAGTCACATTTTACATCGATACAATAAAGGCCAGTTTAAATAGTTTATGCCCACATCGGGTATACTTGCTATCATGGGCGACGATTACGGGGGTTCCTTGACCAATAATTCGAAAATTTGTTCTGACAAGATGGCTAAAAAGTTTCACTTGGCGGTTTTCGGGCATGAGAAACTCATTGTCATTATTGGTTTTGCTCTGCGACAAATAGTTCCGTAGGCAAATGGGTATTGCACCCTGATGGTTCCTCGACCCAAAATTCGAATATATCTTCTGACGTCCTGTATGGCTGAAAAGTTTCACTTGGGAATTTTTTGGCATGAAAAACCCATTCCGGTGCTGGTTTTGTCTTCGACCCAAGATTCCATGGGTACGGAGGTAAGGTACCTTGCTTGTTTATATGCAATGCTGGTTGATCTTACTCGCAAATATTAAAACAAAAATGGACACATATGTTCACTAATATCAGCGTTTCGCTGCTTAAAACATAGATGGAAGTATTTCTAGATGATACAATTTTTTTAGATTTTCAACAATATCAGAATCTGTATGACTGTGAGAGGTAAGTTTCGTATTTAAAAGCTTAGCTGCGGATGGGAATGACTCCATGCCGCATTGCGCTTTGCGCCCTCTGTCGGCCACGACACTGTACATACTGCAGTTTAATATATTTTTTCGCCTACTTGGTATACTGCAGTCTTTGTTTGCAAAGTAATTTGACTTTGTCCACGTTGCTCGTTTGATCGATTTACGATTTGAGGTCTTGATAGTACGGCGTAGAATATTTCGAACTGTACACTGGCGACTAGTGTTAGGTCTCTTCGGTTTTATAATTGCAAGTAATTTTTTAGTTTTCGAGATGTTCTGTTTACTGCTAGATTCTGTTCGACCATTCGATTGTGTATTATTGTCTAGTTGATGTGCCGCGCAGCTAACAGAATTTATTCCCTTAATGGACGGCACCGTTCGGGCGGTCTTTGCTGTCACCCTTTTAGCAAGGAAAGACATCGGATTTCGATTTTTAGGGCAATTATTCGATTGCAGAGGATTCGCGCGTTTTTCATTTTCCGCTTTGTTTGAGCTGTTTTGTTTTGGTGTGTTATGGATCGTTTCTCTGTAAATCTATAAATATATTGCTACAAAAATTATGAAAGTACTAAACAGCAAGACGTGAAAGCATAGAGAAGTCGCATTTCAACAGATGCTGACCGAAATGACTCGCAAGTGCAAAAAATTTTAGGCAAAAGTTTACTAGCTAAATAATGAGAGGTGATATGCTAGAACTATTTTGTTGGCGTTCGCTATAGACACAAATTATAACAATACTCCTGCCATAGCGTCAGAAATATTCTACCAGTCCCCCATTTTTCGAGAAAAGGACTCCCTGTATCACCCTTTCCCAATTTTGAATAATACTGTGCTCCTGAATATTCTGTGTATAAATGTGTATTTATAATGTAAGATGAAGGAGACGACGAATAATGTATATATGTTAACGAACCACAGATTTGGATATCTGGTAGATAGCAGTTTTATGTGTATTTTTATTCATTTCTTATTATGCAAATTAAAGACAAAACAATAGCTACCTACTAGTGGTTGAGCTAAATTCTCGTGCTAACCTGCTTTATATATCGTTTTATCTTAATTACTTTGAGTTATTGTTGAAATTATTTCTTTGTACACTGTTGTTCTAACGGTGACGTATCCGACGTTCAAAGTCTTGGCGTTGCAGCCAAAAGGTATGTAACGAAGTTGTAGTTTTTTTTATTAATTCCTCAAGTACATTGCCTCGGGTTTTAATTTATGCTAGCTATATTTTCGGTCCTTGTAGAAAATCGATAGAGTCTTTATCTCCCATGCTGTTGAGCCTGAGGTTGTTTGATGTATCTGCCTTAGTGATTTCATATGTGTGCTTTAGTCTGCATACTACAGCTATACATATATTCAAGCTGCTAAAATTGCGTAGATATTCTTGCCCTGAGCACGTTACAAGAAGCTAACAAAAGGAGGGTTGTTCGACGAAATGTGACATTTCACTGAGTTATGTGGTTTATGTCTAAAATTCTGGCCAGTATTGAGGCAGTTATATCTGAAAGATTATGTTGCTGATGGCTGTAACCGTTATATGTAATAAGTAATTTGGTTTTATTAAAAAAGTTTGTAGATTTTCAAATAAATTTCTTACTTCTCCTAGTTAGTATTGCCCACTCGTGGTTAACGACCCATTCCACCTCTCGCTTGAACAGAAGACATCGCTTTGCTAACTCTGTAATTTCTCTATCTGTTGGCTCGCTACCACGAAGGCAGCATTCCTCCAGCTTATCAATTATGATTTTGTACGGATGATTCCTCATCTGATGTGATTAGTCTACCATTCCAATTCGAATTTCATCGATAGCTAAAGACGTATTATTATCGCATATATATAAGAAGCTGTGTAAGCATATGACTGACACCGCTAAACAACTTATCCACCCACCAATGATGTTTTAGACCGGACCGCTGGCCTTGTTTCTTAGAAGAAGTCAAGCAAATTTTTATTTTATCGCAGCCCAGATTTGCATGAATTGAGCGGAAGCACGCTATTATATAATTTTCACATGATGCGGTAGTGGTAGGGGTTATCCCTGAAGATAAGACCCTCTAAGTTATTTTAACAACCTGAGACTCCGCACCCCACCCTCCCCTGAGAAAATTTCCGAAAAATTGAGCAACATCCAAGAAAATTGACGAGGAAGGAAGGGAAACTTGTTAGAGTAGCAGGATAAAATATCAAGGTAACTGTGAGCCCATGCTAAACTTGCATCTGAGGTGTCTATATATTGAAACTTACAATATACTTTAAGAACTAATTTATCTACAAGACACTGTGGACCACGAATCGTAGGTAGTGTGGATCACGAATCGGATGGGATCGTACAGATTGTGAACATAGCCTTGAAATTCCACATCATTTAACTGGTCACGCAGTTTTCACCATAACTTACAGTGTCTTGTACAGTCCTGACGTTAAAGAATTATAGTTGATGCTGTCAAGCATACTAACATTTTAAGCATTAACTGAAATGCGTTCAACAAATACCGCAAATTCGTTATTTAAATAGCATATATACGCGAAATTATCAAAAAATTTGGATAGTTGTAAGAATGACAACAGTGTAGCTATACTCTACTTTGTATATTAGGTTAAACCACTGTTTGGTGAACCGTTTATGACTCTAGTAAACACTTTATCCTGTGGATTATTGGGTTTCCATATTACAGATCCTGATATATACACACCATATATACATAAAAAGTATTATCGCGTTTCTCACATTTCAAGTAATGCTCGCGGCATGGTTTTCGACATTCATCGCAGGAAGAACCCCACTGACGTTTACGATCGGGCACATGATATGGAATGAAATCTAGCTGCGGTCCACTGTCATACCATTTGTGCTCCATTCTATAGCAAATAATTTTCAAATATGAACTCAAGAATCTTTTCATACAGCATTTGAATGTACTTATATTATCCTTTACAAAACTGATTTGCTACATAATGACCATTGGGATGTACTGTTATATCTCGCTAAGATCGGAGGCTCTAGAATTATCGGACTGTGGCTTGGCTCGGCTCGTGGGCGGCCGGTCGGGCCGACATCTGATTACGAACGGGTCGTTCTGCAATTTTGTAGATCCGGGCATGGGCAGGCCGACCAACGGGCCGGATACGGCGTAAAAATTTCGGTTCGATATCGGCTCAGTCAAAGACCGAATGATTAGAACACTGTTCCTTAAATTTGGGTTCATCCTAAGAATTTCTTGTCCGGCTCATTTCATATAATGCGTTTTTTATTTTTATACCTCATGTATCTTTTATTCTCCGCTTGCCTACACCCGATTACGAACAGGCCGGGCCGACATCTTGCAGCTACGTGCCGGGCCGGTCGCAATTTCCAACGGGCCGAGGCGGGTTGGGTCGAAAACTTTTGACCTGTTCTCATTTCTAGTAGACCCTGACATTATTTATACTGTTTTGCGTGTAACGTCATATTTTTATTCTGAGAAAGCAATAAATGTTGCAACCTCTAATATAGTTTCCCAGGGATTTCTTTTTCCAGCGCCTGTCACAACCGTTTACATACCTTCTGTTGCGTACAAAGAAAGCTGTTAGTAATCTTGTTTGGTCTGAAACAAGCCCTTTAGTATTCCAAAGTTTAAAAATTTATGTAACCAGTCGTTTAATGATCCAGAACTCCTCTTTTTGTTTTTTGTTGCAAATTATAACAGAAACACTATGTGAAAAACTTTGATAAACTATTAACGCGGGAAGGTGAGTTAACACACAAATGGGTAGCGAGCAGAGTTTATAACTACAAACGAGGCATGTTTATAACAGCATGTTAACAACTAAAGCAAATTTTGTAAATGTTACCCTAATTTTGCCTATCTTCACCCTATTTTTCGTAAAAATTTCCGCGTATCTTAGACGTACGGCGGAGAGAGGGGTGTGGCGCCTTTGCGGGGTAAAATTGGCTAGGGGATTAACACCTATTGGTACCTCCCTGGCGGCACATATGACTTATATATAGTCTTATGAGGCATATTACGATTTTACAAATCGTATACGCTTTACCAAAAATCATATGATTGCGCTAGGAGGTAAACTTCGATTTTGAAACAGCTAAAACAAAGGTGAATGAAGCAAACTTGAAGATAGTCCCACCATATCTCAGTTATATAGTGTCTCTATTGAATATTTAAACGCGCAAAACAATCGAGAAGTTAAATAAGTAAAACAAGTGCATGAAGCGTAAACGGAATGAATTTGGTTTGTCTGTATTGATTGACTACTTCGACTTTCAACTTCCTACGTCTTAATCCCGTGTTAGCGTCGCAGAACGGCAGCACTAACAGTAGTTGTGCATTAATGGAGACGCTGAGTAAATAAGGTATTTAGAGATATAACTATAGCATACGCACGATTGTGACATGTTGAAACATGCAGGATTATCAGGCGTTCAAGTTAAAATTTCCCCGCTGTTCGGAACTTTTGTCCGCTATAGTAGCGACCCTATCATATAGACAATTTGGATAATAGCCATACCATACACCAATTTCCGAGGGTTTTCCGTAGCTACTGCAATTTTTGTTTAGGGTGTCGTACACACCCCTTGCTTCCAATTTCGCGCGAATTGATATTAACGAACACCTTTTGTAGCTAATGCAGTATTAGTATATTAGTTAATGCTGCGTAGTTTTTTTTTAATTGCAGTATTTTTATCTAGACCATATGCATGTTGACAAGATTATGCGGCACGCCGTCAAAAAACTACAAATAAGACACAGTGTACTTGTCATCGTTGAAAAGTAGCAATACCCCTACCTAGCTACCATCGAAAAAATTATAAACAAACATGGTGTGTTCTAGGACATCCTATCGTTGACATAGTGCCTGACACTGCAAGGGGTACATAGGTTCCCGACGTTGGAGACAACGTGAACGTCGCATCCACAGAACCAAATTGAGTATCGCTTGGAACGCGTATCTTCTGTAATGCGCATTTCGTGCAACGTCAAAGAACCATTGCCGCAATCGACGGGGTGAAGCCGGATTGTGTGACTGCGAGCCTTGTACGCTCACCACGTCTCAGGTGATAGTGAGATATCTGTTGGGATTTCCAAATGGGATTTTAGAAAAGCACATGAAACCCGCGATCTACATAAAATCGATAGAAACATATTTGATATGTTGGGCTAACCCTGTAAGCCATTTTAAGTTCTTGTATCTTGTGTGATAATTTGGATCGAAAATGGCTACATACTCGTAAATGCCGTGGATATATGGGCAATATTGGGTTCACTTCACAACTCAGTTGTACATTTTATATATTTCATTGGCCCACCAAAAAACATTTTGGTCCAATTCTGTAGCATAAATAATGACAATATTAGCACACCCATACAACCCCATTTTAAGACATGTTCCATGAAAAAACACATTTGACCCAAATCTAAATCCTTAAAACAGCCGTTCAGCAAAGAATTTCATACAGTATTACAGAGGCTTATTTGCTTTATCCCCCTCCTTCAGTTTTAAAGTGGACCATCTATTATAGGGGCGAAATTGTGTTTGATCGCGAGAAACCTATTTAAATAAGCAATGTCGATTTTAATTTATGTCACTCTACGATGTGTTCACTACGCGTACAACCCAATACCATTTTGGTCGTATTCTATTCGACGCGAACTAAATCAACCACTAACGTATATTGAATGTATATATTGGATTTTTTTCAAACCGCCACATCCAATTCGGACCCAATAAAATTATGGGCATTCTCTGTCGCATCGAATGCAAAGGAGATAGTCCGTTTATGTAGAACCGTAAACGGTCTGGTATTATAAACTTGTTGGTACATCTATTACAATAATATCAACGTGTATTGATGGCGATGTGCTGGCGTTGAAATTTTATGTAACATTTGTTATTCATTGTAGTAATATTTTAAATATTATAAAAACATTTGTGGCTTTTATGTTTGAAGATTTTAGAAATATAATAAAAATGTGTTTTTCTGTTATTTGTTTTAGCTGTTGGGTGGAATATCGTATATCGAAAATGGTAATAACTTAGTAAAATCAGCATTGTATGTATTCATTGTAATTATATGTGCAGTCAGTACCTTTGAAGTGTTGCTTTGGAAAGTTTTTATCCAAGCCGCCCTGTGCTCAAGGGATGCAGATTATGTTGGGAAATTCTGAGTTAGTTAAAAAATGATTCCCTCAATATCAACCAACACATCAGCTATTTATTGATCCGCGGCGGACATACATATATAATGAACATTGTTTTAAAGAACATAATATGTTATTAAAAGCAACACAGCGTATTCCACAAAGATGCAGATATAGTTAATGCGATTGCACGTTTTTGTACATATGGTATCAAGCATTGCACGGAAGCTATAAATATAGAAGCTACCATTGCTCTAGCCGCATAGTAATAGTCAGCAATATTTCACTCGACATGTGATAATAGAAGCGCGTATTAGCATTTTGCGGGCAATGGAAAGCCATTGTCTTCGTTTTGCGCGCATTGGAAAGAAGTTGTCATTATTTCGAGTGAAATCGTTGCGCGACGTGTCTACGGTGTGCAGTTCGTGCACACACTTCTGTGTGAAAAACGCATTACACACAGACATACCATATGAACTCTGGTTTGTTTTCAAAGTACGCAAAAATCATTCGCTTAATACACACATTATGACCTACAATGTGGATCATATTGTGTGCAAAAGGAGAATGATTATAATTTTGGATACTTGCAAACAAACAATTTGAACACTCGTGTTTCTTCGAACAACCATTCACCTTTTACACCCAATATGACCTACAATGTAGATCAAATTGTCTGTAAAAGGCGAATTATTATAATTTTGGTGATTTTTTATAATATCAATCATGAATCCTATGTTGAGGACTAGAAAGTGATTACCTCAGATAAGTAGCCCCGCATTAGGACAATCTTGTCACATATTTTTTGGATAGTTGCCAAAGTTTTAACCAAAATTACATTATGAAAACAACACGCGCTTCTCGCGACATGGCGGTATGGTACTGGTGATCCATAGAACAGTAAATAGGATTCCATTCGCTGTTATGTGGTGGGATGGTGGAAAACAAACAACTATTACTATGATAGGGATTATGTAAATTGTAATTGCTGCAGCAATACACAATATCACCGATCACTTTTCACCAATCGAATAAGTAAAGGAATGTGAAAATTTAGGGGTTTCAAATGGGAGCTGATGATGCCGTGGATTCCAGCAGCGAGCCAAACTAAGAGCGCAATCTAATGAAATTACTTAAAAATAAACAATTGAGGACCGTAGCATACGAGAAAAACTGAAAGAGAAAAAACGATTACGTGTGGTTACTATAAAAACTAAAAAATGAGTTTCGATTCAGTCGTAATAACTATACGCATCCGTATATTTTGACTACACAAAACATTTACACAAATTCCCCATACAAAGTGAATCTATACCGCACTACTCATCATAAAGTGTTTAGCCACACAAAAGTAGCTTCGGCGTCTTGAAACTATGTAAAAATACTAAGTTGCAGTACGATTGGGCGACGTCGGTACTTTCAGCTGGTTGCCATTACTACACCAATAGGCAGAGAAACGTGAGCAGCGAAGGGAATTCGAAATTAATGCGCAAAATGTTAATGTGAAGTATCGAAGGGTGAAACGTTGCATCATAAAGAGATGAATGCGCAAATAAATAATTGCGTTGTCGCATAATAATGATTGCGCAGAGGTTACGTTTATGAGTGACAGTAAATAACTAAATAAACGCTACGCTAAATTGTAATAAAAATGCTTGAATAGCTGTGGAATATACCCCTCGGGGTTTAAAAATATGTTTAAAACCTAAGTTGGACTTTGCTGATTCAAAATATATATGGGTTGGGGCGTATCTATGATATTTTTGACAGCGTTCAAAGACAAACATTCAGATAAATTATGACCAGACGAAAATCCGTCTCCTCTTATATATATAATAGATATTGTTTGAAATTCTATATGAGTAGTTCGTATTAAGCCGTTTTGGGTTACAGTAAAATATTTGCAGGTATCGACACATTTAATTGCTTGCAGCGAGTGGACAGTTAAAGTATGGATGCACCCATTTTGCTTGCTATATACACAACGAACGACCATATCTATAATTAGCTAGATGCGGTTCTATTTACCAATATACTTTGCTGCTGTACTATATCTATAAATATTGTTTAATTGAATGGTAAAAATTCTCTAATCATAATGCTAACGTACCATGCTCGCAACCAAACGATCCAGGTTCGATCCGTCGCTGCGGTAAAAGTTTCCTTAACATTGCACTAAATGGTAATTCATGCGGGAAAGGGTTTACTTTGGCTTGAGTTTGTATGAACTCGGCTGATTAACCGCCGAGGAAGAGAGTCAACTTGACGGTATCGCTTTTTACTATGGCAATTACTTTACTTAGCATTTTATAGTTTGATGGAGCTGGGTCATTTTCATGTCAAATTAAATTTGGTAATGAACCAGCCATTGAAAATAGTCTGTTTCATAGTAGGTATCTGTTTTCGCTATGTCGATTACTTTGTTTCTGAATTTATAGTTTGGATGGCGCCGCTTATTTTCACGTTAGTTGTATTCGCTCATAAACTTGCCATTAACAAAAGCCTGCTTCATAGTATCTGTTTTCCCTATGACGGTTACTTTGCATTTGAATGTATAACGGGAGTAAAATCCTGCGCTCATCTGCTATTCTGTTTAGTAATGTCGGATAAACAATTGCTATCGAACGTTTTCTGATAAACTGTAATTCACCGCAAAACTGTTCTCGAACACACAGCTCTGGGAACGAAATCCGGGCATTTTGTTTTCGTAAAAATTCAACGAAAATTGCAGATTTTTTGCCAGCAAAAATTTGCTGGATTTGGGTTAGACGGGTTTTGTTCGCACATTATGAGCTAAACTATAGGAACGATTAATTTGTTAGGTCACTATTACAATAAATTTGTTCGGCAACAGTGAAATGCTAATAAGTTTACAGGCATTAGATAACTGTTTTAAAGCAAATTGAAAATCGTCGATATTCGGTGTAGTTTCTGGTACTTGTTTCAGAATCTGCCAATTTTCTGTTAGCGAAAAGCCGATCTAATTTTCGCATTTATTGCGTAACAAGGTTTGCGTTTCTGTATCAGTTAGTATAAAATAAGATGGTCTTGGGCTCACGTTAACTTTACTCGCGCATATAGTCTATGCAACAATTGTATATATCTAAATTTATGACCTGATGTGTGTATAAGAACTCATAATTGCCAAAATTCCGACGATGTGTTCTTTTCAAACCCGTATCTAATGATAAGAATATATTTAACCTGTACCTTGAGTATATATGTATTCCAGTCGAGATACAAAACAAAAATTATGTTAGAAAGCAGAAAATAAGATTTGTTATCTTTGTCCAGGGCTAAGTAAATGAAATAGTCATTGCTCCAAATATAATGATATTATTCCAGATAGATGGGCATTATACAGGGTTTTATTTCATGCAATTCAATACAATCTAACATGATGACGTTGTGGTTAGGATTGAAACATTTGTCCAATCACTTAATGTTTCGAAATGAATCACAAATTTGTCGGTATTAATCTAGAATTTGCTGTCAGTATAAGTTGCTCGCAAGTATTCTAGGGCTAATCTAAAAATGCTTGTTGAAAGACGATCTCGTAGAACAAAATAATTTTCTAAAGCTTGTCTTCCAAGGTATGGCCGATATATTCATACTTGAGAGAGTTGAGAGAAGTCCCAAGTGTAAATATATATTACACGAAATAAGCGTGATGACAATTCGTTCAATTGTCATAGGGTAAAAAGCAGTGCTTGTTGGGAAAAATCGTGCAGTCATGGTGTCAAACTGCGACGACCGCAAAGCTAGTTATAACCATTTATTATGACACCAAAATGCAGAGGAACAAAGAAAGCAATAAAGCGTTAGCAACGAATATTAGCGTGTTCTGTTTTAAAACAGTAAGTTATAAGCTTGAAAGTATGCGTTAGCAGATTGCATGTTTGCGTTATATACAGCCTGCAGGTACACAAACTATTATAATAAATGCTATTCTTTATACAGGTAAACTCGACGCTTAAATAGCAGTCCTATTTTATAATGAAATTTTATATAGGTAGCGAAACAAGGCTTTTGTGGTATTAATACTTAGGTTTTTGTATTCAAACACACCAGGCAATATACACACTAGACTTGCATTTTTTAGCATATAGTTGCATTTCAGTAAATTGGTATCGAGAGTTTTGCCCTTACAGTTCGTATTTATGCATGAGTAAACCTAAACTGTGCCCCTTACCATCCTCTTTTGACAAAAGCGATTGTCATTCAGTTGTTCACTGAACACGAATTTCATTTTTGCGATAGCGAACAGAAATTAGTCCGTTTCATATTCCATACATTATAATTTGAAAATGTTCGCGAACACATTGGTGTTTACAGGAGCCGAATTGCATTCGCTAATGGCGTTATGAAACAGAAAAAAAGTCGGAATTGGATACAGTTATTGAAATCCTAGTTTTGTTCGCTAACAATGTTTTGTGTATGGCGTCAAAAAAGGATGGTTGGGGGCGCATCTTAAGTTTACTCTTGCGTTAGGTGATTGATTGTAGACAGTCTGATATCCGATTGGTGTTTATAAAGGTCCGATGTATAACTAGATAGCTGGGAATCTGTTTCTACTATAACGATTACTTTGCATCTGAATGTATAGCGAGTGTAAAATCCTGCGCTCATTTTCTATCCTATTTTGTAATTCCGCATAAAAAATTGCTAATCAAAGTTTCTTCGTAAACTGTAATTCGGCTCAAAACTGTTCGCGAACACACAGCTCTCTAAATCAGGCCGTGTTGTGTTCGTAAAAATTCAACGAAAATTACTGATTTTTGGGAACCGAAATTTCCTGGATTTGGGTTAGGCTAGTTCTGTTTGCACAGTATGAGCTAAACTATAGGACAGATTCATTTGTTACCTCACTACCACACTTAATTTATTCGGGAAAAGAGAAATCCAAATAAGTTTATAAGCATTAGAAAAGAAAAATAAGATTTGTTGTCTTTGTATAGGGCTTTAGTAGCACCTAATGGAGTAGACATTGCTCCAAATATAATCAGAGCGTAATGTAACGTAGTGGAGATTGTGTGTTGTAGGGGTGAAAGCTTTCAAATTACGCCTCTCTGTGTGTGATTGGCCATTACCGGGAACGATTTAATCGATATTCATGATCTTGGGCTCATTCAAATTGGCATGGTTACATGTATCGTGTACATTCCCGACCGTTTTTAATTTAATGTCTGGTTCTGTGGTCAGAGGTCAAAAGAGCAGTTTTTACCTCATTTTAGCACCATTCACGGAAGCAAGGTATTTTATCTGTACTTTCGAATTTTATTTTGTGGTTAATTTTATTTTATAGTAATATGATAAATGTCCATGCCTCTTTGTTGTTTTTCGATTAATCCTCGGGTTCTGGGGTTTGATGTATGGCACCCTCGTGGTTCCTCGACCGAAAATTCTAAAATTTGTCCTGACGTCCTGGGTACCTGTAAAGTTACCACTTGTAAGCTTTCGGGCATCGGGAACTCATTTCCAGTGTTTGTTTTGCTCTGTCACCTATGGTTCCATAAGTACGGAGGTATGGAGCTCCATGGTTCCTCGACTCAAAGTTCCTAATTTTATTGTGACGTCAAGGGAGGTTGATAGCTTGCACTTGGGGGTTTTCGGACATGGAAAACTCATTGCCGGTGTTAGTTTTGTTCTAACTTGTGCGGTATTGCGTGATATCCACATATAGCATATCGACGCACGCCATAGAGAGCTGATTGGCTATGCAAGTAAAAGGCGTAGGTGGATGTACCTATGCTTCACTACGCTCTCCAATCTCGATAGAGTTAGTAGTGTTATTATTCTGGATAGATAAGCTTTATACAAGATTTCATCTCATACAATTTAATACAATCCAACTTGATCACAGTATGGTTAGGATGGAAACATTTGTCTAACTACTAATGTTTCGAAACCAATCACAAATTTGTCGGTATTAATCTCGAAATTTGCTGTCAGTATCAGTTGCTCTTAAGTATTCTCGGACTATTCTAAAAGCGCTTGTTGAAAGCCCATCTCGTGGAACAAAATAATTTTCTAAAGCTTGTTTCCCAATATATGGCCAATATGCATACTTGAGGGAGTTGAGAGAAGTTCCTACAGCAAATATATTTTTCATGAAATAAGCGTGATGACTATTTGTTCATTTCTCACATGGTAATAAGCAGCGCTTGTTCGGAAAAATGGTGCAGTCATGGTCTTGAAATGCGATTACCATAAAGCTTGACATAACTATTATTATGACACCAAATATTTCTATAACACCACATTGAAAAGCAACAAAGAAAGCAATAAAGCATTAACACCGAATATTAACGTGTTTCCTTTTAAAACAATAATTTATAATTTTGAAAGTATGCGTTAGAAGAGTGCGTGTTTGCATTATATACAGCCTACAGGTACACAAACTAATTTTTGTATTCATACACACCAAGCACTATACATTCTAGATTTACATTTTTTTGCATACAGTTGCATTTCAGTAAATTTGTATCGTGCTTTTGACCTCACAATTCGAATTTAGATGATTACTTGCAGACAGTCTGATATCCAATTGGAAAGTATTTATAAAAGTCCTATTTAGAATTGGATAGCTGTGACCAACATATGGCTGTCTGGCTTACTTTTGGACCGCTAAGAAAAAGCTATAAATTATGTATCAAAAATCACAGTCATCGATTTTCGGTTTGTCTGTGATCGAAGCTGGAGTTTCGTTTGTCCCATTTCTTTATTTCTTGTCGCAAATGCACGATTTTGAAACAATGGAACCATTGGTTGTGGTGCAGATGCTTAATCTCACATCTCCACCACAGGCTTGTTCGCAGCATTGGTTAAACAACTTGCAGTTACTAGCTTGGCACCTTGACGCCACGTCTTCAGCAACAATCGCACCGACGAGGGCAAGCACAAAAATACCGACTATCAACATCATAATGCCACGATTATAGTAGTTGTAATAAAATCTGAATGGTATATTAATATACCCATGCTTATCGGTATGAACGTTTTGACTAGCGCCACTAATGTCCGACCAATTCTAACCTCAACTTTTTACAAAAGCTTGGCTATTTACCGCGATCAAGAATAGCCGGATATTAATTGCATAAAAATTTTGACAATTAATTGGATATTTAATACAAAGTAACAATGCTATCATGTAGCATTTAAAATGCGTATGATTTTTCATGCTAAAATTTTATTTTGGAACAAGGTTTGAACAATTTAAGTTCTTGTTCATTACTTATTTCGAAATACATTTTATTCCAGATGCTACGTTGACACAATATTTTTTCAAAACGCTAACCATGAGCCACAAAAACTTATGATAGCCGCCAAAATGTTAAAGGAATTTAGGGTTTTGTAGCATATCAATATTTATACATAAAATGACGGTGGTTTTGCATTATCTGTGAGTTTTAGAGGTTTAAAATATTTCAAACATGGCATTCTTTAACAGAATCAGCATACGCCGGGCCACTATATATGCCTCATTAACAGATAGTTATTAATGAAATCCGAAAAAACTAATCTATGATTTTTAAGACACTTTGTATACAGTGGTTAAAATTAGCGTAGACAAATCTATTTTCCTGTGACTATTTAGGCTCAATCAGTCTCCGCCTTAAAAATTTGTATAAGCACTGAACAAAATATGCATTAAGACATGCGGGAAAGGGTTAAATGTACTAGAAATAACTGTATAATTTATTCGACGGTTTGCATATGTTTCCTCTATTAGGGGAGTCGCAAACTTTTATTGTTTGAAGCCTGAGTGATTATTCTAGCTTGTTATCAGAAAAGCGTAACCGAATCGAGCCGGAGATTGTACACGAAGAGCCGAATCAAGCCGGAGACTGAACACGAAGAGCCGAGTCAAGCCGGAGACTGTACACGAAGAGCCGAGTCGAGCAAGAACTTGAAAACGTAGCTCTTTGTCCTGCAAACTTCTAGTCAGTCCCAAAGCGCCGCAACTCCCGCACCTCCTCCCTGAGGCGCCGCACCACGCCCCCTCCCCGCGGCGCCGCACTCCCCTCACGAGACGCCGCCCCCTCGAGGCACCGCCCTTTATCCCTCTTCCCCAAAGCGCCGGACTGCCTCCGAAGCGCCGCACTCCACTCCCATCCCCGAGACCCACTCCACTACTCCCAAGCACCGTACTCCCACTCCCCGAAGCGCCGTACTCACTACCAGGCGCCGCACCCACCCCTCCCATGCACCGTACTCCCCCTGAGGCACCGCATTCCCCTGAGGCGGCGCACTCCTCAGAGGCGCCACACTCATACTAAAAGGCGCCGCACTTCTCCTGATGTGCGGCACTCTCCCTGAAGCGCCGCACTCCTCCCATCGAGGCACCACACTACCACCCTGAGCGGCCGCACTCCACCCTCCCAAGACGCCGCACTCTCTCCCCAGACACTCCACACTCATCCTGAGGAGCCGCCCTCCTCCCAAAGCGCCGCACTCCGGTCCACGAGGCGCCGCACTACCCCACCGAGGTGCCGCACCACCTTGCCCCCGAGCCACTGCATCCCCCGGGGTGTCGCACCCTCATAGGCGCGGTCCCCTCGAAGCATCGTCCCTTCCCTCATGCCGCACCCCTCTCCCGGAGCCTCCTCCTCTCAAGACGCAGCACACACATCGAGGGCCGTACCGCCGTCCCCTATACGCTGCAGCCGCACTCCACGCGCAGGATTCCCAACCGCAATGGCGCACCCCCTCTTCCACGCTTCCCACCACCCTTTCACAGGCGCAACACTTCCCCCGAGGCGCCCCGTCTACCCCGAAATGCCGCTCCGTAGGAGCCGCCTTCCTCCCCCGAAGTGTCGTCCTTCCTTTAGGAGCCACACCTTCCTCCTCCGCGGCATCGTATCCCCCTCCCCTGAGGCGCCGCATCCGCCCCGAGGTGCTGAACCCCCTGACTCCCCAAAAGGCCGTACCCCGTCCTCGAGGTGTCACAACTTCCCCCCGATGTGTCGTCCCGTGAAGCGGAGCACAAGCCGAGGCGCCGCACCACGTCCTTGTGGGGCCGCATCCCTCCTGAAGGCTGCATTCTCTCCCGAGTCACCGAAACTCCCTCGCCGTCTCCTCAAAGCGGCTTCTTCAAACTGGACATTTGTATTCACCCTACGGATCTTCTTTAAACCGCCCTTGCTTCTAAGCACAGACACTTGAAAACAACTGGCTACATCAGAAGCACTTGGCAAGCCACGTAGCTAGCTATCAAAATATTATTTAGTAATAATGGTACATTTTTATTATATTTGGTGGTGTCTGTTCTTTGCCGAAAAAGGGTGTGGGTGTTGTTTTGTATAAAGGGGGGCACCTTCATATGTAACAGGGCCGCGTCGGCCCTGTCACGAGCATTTCAGGACCTTCATACTCAAAATCGTAGCGGGAAGCGCTGGAACATGAACGTTTGTATAAAAATATTGTTTAACGTTTGTATAAAATATTGTTTGCCATTTTGTATAAAACTATCATTTTCAGTTTTGTATAAAAATGTCGTTTACCGTTTGCATAAAATATCGTTCACCGTTTTGTATAAAAAATATCGTTTGTCGTTTTGTATAAAGTTCACAGTTTTGTATCAAAATATCGTTTATAGTTTGTATAAAATTATCGTTTGCCGTTTTGTATAAAACCATCGTTTGCAGTTTTGTATAAAAGTATCGTTTATCGTTCGTATAAAACTATCGTTTGCCATTTTGCATAAAACTATCGTTTGCAGTTTTGTATAAAAGTATCGTTTATCGTTCGTATAAAACTATCGTTTGCCGTTTTGTATAAAACCATCGTTTGCAGTTTTGTATCAAAATATCGTTTATCGTTTGTATAAAACTATCGTTTGCCGTTTTGTATAAAACTACCATTTGCAGTTTTGTATAAAAATATCGTTCGTCGTTTTGTATAAAATATCGTTTACCGTTTTGTATAAAACTATCGTTTACCACTTTGTATGAAGTATCGTATACCGCTTTGTGTATAAATGGCGTATACTATTTGTATTAATTGCCGCAATTAACCATCGGGACGAGTGTTGTGTGAGGTACGCTGAATGGGATAACGAAATCAGGTTGATCAGGCCAATTTAGGATACTGGACACTACGCCCCATGCCGACAGAGAGTAAGCATCACGCTGGAACCACAACCAGCCGCCGCTACGCGTTAAAAACGTGACGGTTACGACCGTCCGGGAATAGGAGGCCCCCGACTGCACGTTCAAGACAACAAGTTTGTTAAGACCGAAATCAAAGATATTAAATTTACTTGGCTTTAGCGATATAATGAGCAATGGTTACGGAAAACAACAAGACAAAACAAGTGGAAATCACATTTTTGATGGTTGTTGCTAGCATACGTAACGACGGATGCCGGGTTAATTCGAAGGCCCGCCACCGTCTATGGTGCCGTGATCCTGAACTTAACCACAATAGACGGGTAGAACACGTTGGGGAAGTGTGAGGGGACTTCCAAATCCGCTCCGGACAACGCCAAAACTTCACTTGTGATACGTTGAGACAATCGCTACTTACGCTAGGTAGGATTGTCACTGTGGAGCCCGGATAATCTCTTTCCATGTAGTTAGGACATATCATATATAAAATATGTACATGTATCTATTTATGTGTGTGCCCTGTGGACGATTTTTAGGCAAAACCGCCTTGTCTCTGTAGCCTATTGCGGTATGCAACCGATACAAAGCCACCACTTTCCGACATCCCCGTCGCCATGCCCCGCGTCAGAACTGGCGCATGCGACCCCTCGTTTTACTCATCGTGACTAGTTGAATCCAACAATATGTGTCGAACCTCCGCCCGAACCCCTGCTGACCCACGGCAGTCACTCAAAGGTGCCTAGAAAGCGGCTGCCAACTGCTGATGGGCGCCGACAAATCGAGATTTTTCCTTCCACCCTAAAATGGGCGAATCGCCCCTCATTGGATTCGTGTCGACGAGACATTTCCAAAAATACCCGGCGGGTCTCGATCCGCCGCCCCGTTAACCCGGACGACCAACAAACGCGCCCCCACCATAGACATCACTCTCTCTAATTGCCACGATTTTAGTACCGTTTTTACTCCTGCCGCCCCAGTAGCGATATCACCCCTCGTTCAAATCGCCGTTGGACGGTGAGTCCAACGATATCCGGCGGGCGTCGCTCCGCCCATCCGTTAACGCAGGAGAGCCCGCAAAAGCTCCCCATACTAATACATAGAGGAACCCATAAGTGGGTTCCGACCCGTTACTTACGTCTAACCCCCTTGTGTTTGGTATCACCATCCACCGTTTTCCGTCCTGGGACCGAATTTGGCCCCAGACCCTCGAAAATCCCTCCCGGATTACCCTTGTCCCGCTACCCTTCCCACGCCCGCCTACTTGTCCTTGCTGTCCTTTTTGCTTCCTCTGTTCTCTCTTAATCGACGTTTTCGGTCGGTTTTCTTTGTCGATTTGTTGTTGTTGTGTTTGATGTGCTCTGTGTGTGTATTTATCCTGGGCGACCTTTCTGTTGCTCAGGAACGCAATATGTCTCTGTGTGTAGTGTGTGTATGTGTCTGTGTGTATATGTGTTTATATATATAGCCATATATATATGTAGGACTGTATACATCTATATATAAGGACGTGAAACAAAAAACGGACGGACGAGGACATCATACACTAAAATTCATTAAATTTCAGAGTTTTACGGACGACAAAAGACAAAACAAATAAGACGAACGGGGGCCGACTTAGGGCCCTCCGCGGACCCTAGGGGCCTTGGAACAGGGCCCCCTGATCAATCAGGAGTCCGTCAAGGTTTG
>JASANE010004272.1:0-19674 GCA_030248225.1 Trileptium ribeirensis | reverse complement strand
ACCGTTCAGTTACGTATTGCTAATATTGTCTGCCTTGATTTGGTTGGTTATGTATTAATGGAATTGTTTAATAGGTTCTCAGGTACGCTGAATGCGTTGGTTTGGTTATATAGTTTCCACCACGAACATTTCATGTTTTTCAGAGGTTATCAATGGGCTTGGGATCAATGAACCTGATATCCAAAATTTATATATAGTATGTGTTTAGTTATTTGGTTATCCGGATATTGTATGCAGGGCATCAACAATGGTCTATTGTTTTTCGGCATGTTTCAGTGTTCTGCCGATATTCGGTGGTACATACATCAAACACAAAGCTTGTTACATAAATGATAACAATGGATGAAGCCACGCTCCCTCTATTACACCCTCCCTTGCGAGATACTAGTAATACTTGGAAGTAAAGGACTTACAATTGCGTTTACTGTTAAAGATAATAAAAGCGACAAGGCGGTCAGCGAATAAAACGCGGGGAGTAACGTTCAAAACTTTATTGCACACTACGAAGTCATACCGGTTCCAGTTTCTGGTGCTTACCAAAAATCTTCGGTGTCGAACTCGCTTACTGTATCCATCAACGGGGGTTAGAGCTCGGCGCAATACCCCACAGAGTGACCACGACGGTAATCATGTCGGTGTTGCAATAATTTTAAACAACATAACGCGAATATTGGTATAGACCCAGGTCACTTTTATTCAGCGACGGGCAGCGGACAACAACAATAATAGAAAGGGTGCTGTATTTTTCAACCTTTCGGACGGGGTTTGTCGTAGCAAAAACCAGCTTGTGTACAGCGGCGCGTATTTTAAACGGAGGGAGCGAAGCGCGCTGAATTTCCATAAGCTAACGGCAAAATCGTACAAATTTCTTTTTGTGCGGCCTTGGAGATCATAACTCATTACTAGATGGATCTTCAATAATTTTTTGTTTGATCACAAATTAGGTGTATTTGTGGCCTCTCATTAGGCGCTAAACCCGCTGACCACATCTTCTGGGTCAAAATGGGCCCGAACCAATGTAGTCACAATATTTGAATTTTGGCCATCTGGATATCTATCTTTCGTTATCTTAAGATAGAGGATTCGCAGTGGCCGATCACGATACAGAATCCTCTCATCGAGCCCTGTTACGCATTTTTTTATCAAAGTTACATTTTTCGAGCTGTGAACCAAAGTTTATAAAATACCTCAGAACGGAAATTTAAAGATTTTAACAAAATCTTTTGGCATTTGGGGGTGACCAATGCGACTATATGGTTATTTAACACGTAAAACAAGTTGATTTAATTGTTTCAACACCAAATTTGCTGTGTTATTAAACCTGCAGGACGGCGTCGGGGCAAAGTTTGATAAATCATGGCACCAAAAATAGTCAAATTTCGCCACTTTTTCAATATAGATGTATATATGTGTCAATCGAACGTGTCAATAGGTTTTCGGGGTTGCTAAATACGATAAAATAGATTGTATTTGTTGCGTGGAATGCATCAAGTATTCACCGGGCCCCATTGTTGTGGGGGGCCTCAATGCTGATCACTCGTCGCCACTCTTCCCTATGCATCAAGTAAGGCAAGTAAAGGGCTATACAAAGCAAAAAATAATTCTTGAACTTAAAAATTTTCTTAAAACTTGTGATTCCTAAATTTCAAAAGCTTTATGTCTTTTTGATCATTTGGAGAAGAAATAGAGTTCTTCGGTTTTGATATATATATATATATAACTAAAATGACCTTAGCATTGTCGTTGAAATATTGTAGGTGCTATGATAGCACTTTAAGCAGGCCTAGGGACGGACCTGAATTTGGACGACAAAATGACGACTTAACCGATTTTCACAATTGTGGGCTCATTGGAACCGGCATAGTCGATTTATCGTCTACATCAAAGAGCGTTTTTGATTTGGGGTCTGGTTCCCGGGTCAGGGGTCAAAATGTTTACCCCGTTTTACTTCCCTTCGCGGAAGCAAGGTTATTTTTATCTTAACTTTGGAATTATTTCTCTGGTTGGTTTTATTTCATAGTAAAATGATAAATGCCGATGTCGCTTTTTTGTTTTTCGATTAAGGCTCCGGGTCCTGTGGTTTGAGGAATAGCACCCTTGTGGTTCCTCGACCCAAAATTCGAAAATCTCTTCTGACCTCCTGGACAGCTGAAAGGTTTTACTTGGGGGTTTTCGGGCATGGGAAACTCATTGACGGTGTTGGTTTTACTCTGCCACCCATGGTTTCATGAGTTCGGGGTATGGCGCCCTCATGGGTCATGACCCAAAATTCTTAATTATATTGTGACGTCCTGGGACTCTGCCAGCTTGCACTTAAAGGACTTTCGTGCATGGCAAACTTTATTACCGCTGTTAGTTTTGCTTCAACTTGTGCGGTATTGTATGATATCCAAGTGTAGAATATTGACGTATGCTATCGAGAGCTGATTGGTTGTGCACGCAAAAAGCGTAGGTTACCTATGCTTTACCACGTTCTGCAATCTCGATAGAGTTACTAGTGTTATGTGCCATGGTTATTATTTTCATGTATTTTAGTGCTTTATAACATTCCAATAAATATCGTTTATATATATAGTAAAAATAGCATTATGCGTTGGCAATATAAAGAGGAAACGCCGTTCGAAAGACGTCGGGCTGAGGGTGAAAAAATTCGACGAAAATATCAGGATCGCGTTCCGGTAAGCCAGGCTTAGTTCTCTGTGTTGGCTAGTACGACTGTGCTTTAGCAGAGCACATAAGAAACACCGAAAGACGTCGGGCGTAATGTGACAAAATTCGACGAACATATCAGGATTGCGTTATGGTAAGCCAGCTCTGCGTTGACCGGCATTGTAATGACTGTGCTTTATCAGGGCACAGAAGAAACATCGTTCGATAGAAGTGGGCGTGACGGGGCAAAAAATTGCTGAAGATTTATACTGAATTTCACAAACAGTATCGTTGCCTCATGGTGGAATGGTATATAGGTTTCGATGAGTTTAGGTAAATTATGGTCGATCGTTTTCCAGATTTCGAAGTTCAGTTTGACTAATCATGTACCGATTAGAATTGTACATCATACTGAGCAAAAATATTCCTTGACCCAAGCTTGTTGTTAGTATGATGACAGTTTTATGTATTTTGTTAAGCAACCGATAGGTTTTAGAAATAGTTTTTGAACAAAAATAAAAATTTTTGAACGTATACTAGTCAATTTAGTAGCGTCTTATTTCGCTGCACGAGTTATTATAGTTATTTACAATTCTCTATACTATTCGGTGGGAATCTACTAAGTTTTGGTTTCCCGTGTTTTAAAACAACAACTCACCCCGGTCAACATTCTTGACAGCTGTTTTACATGAGAAAAGCTGTGATGATTCGCTGAGCATTTAATAATTGAATTCTTAGTGTGGTGAGTGGAGCGATTAATTATTCTTACTAGCTGTGCAGTGGTTAAATTTCACAATGTCCGTTATTGAGTTTAGTTAGCCCATTCGAAAGCCTACAGATTACTATTTGTGTCCTTTGGTTAGACGCGAGTACGGATTGCACCATCTTCTTCCGAAAAAGGGTCCCATTTCTTCAACAACTGATGCATATAATATAAACTAAACTAGTTGTATTTTGTAGAGCATTTAAGGTTCTGCAAAACATATATAAAGCTTTTGCACAGTATTACTCCCGAGGCCAGGATTAGGTTTCAAATGATTTTTAGAGGGCTCATGACACCCGAAATATTCTATCAAAATCTCTATAAACCCGTGAGGCATACGTGCGATGTTGGGCTTATTTTGTAAAGCAATTCATCACTTTATCCAGCGGCAAATGGTTTGCCGCAATTATTTTAATTTTGGTAGCAGGGTTGGGTCAAAATGGTTTTCGAATGGAACTAATGTGGTCCAAAATTGCATAATGGTGTGCTGCTATTGTCATTATTTACGCAACAGGATTGAACAAAAAGTCGTTCTGAATGACCCATGAAATGGTTGATTTTGTGGCTCATTTAGTAATTATTTAGTGCTCGATATAATTGTGCATATCTCTCTAAATTACAAAAACTTAGAATTCATCATCTCGGCGATGAGACAAGCTACTGGTAAATTACACAGGCCATACCGGCTTTATCTTAAAACAAGTTTATCTTAAACAAGCTTGCCGGTGTAGAAACTGTTGCAGTAATGTGTTGCAATGTCATGTACATACATATATACTATGCCGGGTTTTTCTTTTGAAGTTAAAATGTTTATGCATCGAAATAGCAGAATTGCAGGTGTTACTGTGCCTAAGAAATGCTTTCTGAAAATTTTGAAACCACGGCTTTATCGCTGCTGCACAGTTTACTACTAACACTGGGAAAGTTCTCCAGAAGATTAGTAATCAGGAAGTCTAATCGTTGGTCGCTCAATTTTTGTCGGGTTTTTAAGAACGAAAACATAACTTGTTTCGATGCCTTTTGAAGTAACAACATGTGTAACGAATTGATAAGCATGAACGTTTGTCTAGGTTACTGTTTGAAACCAATACTGTGTTATCGATCTTCTGCAGGATTTTTGCAAAATATGGGGATTTTAGGTTATTGTCGAACGCTCGCCAAAGTCTCGAATACAGGAGTTGGACAAGAAAAAATATCTGGTCCCGTTCGATTTGACGGTGGGTCAATTTTATTTCCTGATTCGGAAACGTATCCATCTCCGCCCGGAAGACGCGCTGTTCTTCTTTGTCAACGAACAAATCCCGCCGACGTCGGTGACTATGGGACAGTTATATCAGGTATCGCTGTTCAGATATGGTGATATTGTCTACTATATTCCTGCCAAACCACGGGTTGTAGAGTAAATTTCGTTTGGTCGTGGTTCCTTTTGGTGTGCATAGTGCGGCATGTCACCGTCAAGAATTTCCTCATGCAGTTCGCCAAATTCATGCGTTATGTAAAGTATTACCGGTTAAACAAAATTAGGTTCTATTGGTTTACATGTGAGAAAATCGCAGGGATAATCGGATTTTGGGACGGTGTATTGGCCTAACAAAAGGCATGATCTAATATGTTGGGATTCTTGACTTGCTTTCTTATATTTTCAAAAATGGAAACAACTTTTCTGTTTGGAACATTGAAATATTATCTCTGTGGTTATTTTTTCTAATAACTTTTTTCTCATATATATAAAGAAAACCGTACGAATAAATTTTTTCCTGTGATTAGGATATTATTTTTGCACGTTCTGCGTCTTAACGTCTTCCACGGACTACTTTTGCTTAATTCATCGTCGCTTCTGTAAGTAGACAATGTTGTAAGATTGATAGCTTACATACTCTGCTCTATATGTAGGTTAACCAGAAACATTGTAGCCGAATTAATTGCAGGTACCCAATGCATCTACGGGAACAGTATATATACTTTTTGCTCAGGTTAGCAAATTTTTATGTAATGCTACACAGTCTACTATCAGTGAAGTATTACCCCACCTTCGCCAAAACGTTGTATCATAAAGCCCGATGCCCGCTTCAAGAAGCCAGGTGGATACCGACTGTTGTGGCGAGCGTCCGCGAATGACGCTTAGTAATGCAATAGTGTTATCTAGTTGCGTAGAAGTTTCTAGATGTACTGATGAAAAGTATATAAGCGCTTGCGTGTCATAGGTATGCGGGAAAATGTCTTAAGTCTTTTTATATCCAATTGTGCTATTCCTATTAATAAACGTTATTTCATTACTCTGTGTGTCCAGATACAACACCGGATACAATTAAGGCTAGAAATTAGTGCAAAATAATCATCGAATTTTCGATTCATTTCGATTTCTGTCGATTGCGATTTTGATCGTTTTCGTTTGCGCTTGTTTTTGGTCACCGACTGCAGCTCGGTTTAGCCGTATGCATTACAAAGGCATAACGAACAGATTTAAAGCGAACACTTTTCGAATAATTTCGAATTTAGTCCAGTTTCGGACAACCAATATGTTTTTTATTTTCTTATAGTCTTTTTCATTTAAACGGCCGACCGAGAATAACATTTGCGATCGAACCTACTGGAAAAGGTACACCAGGCCATTCGAATAAAAATATTTCTTACACCAACGTCCAACAAGTTACCACCAAACAGCAGTCGTCTCTGGCAGGGACTGTATTATTTTTTATATGTATCTGAAGTTTCTTACGCGTGTGAAAGCGTTCCAAATTGTTTTTGTAAATTGGGCTGGAGAGGTTGCTCCATGTGAATTAAACTTATTGTTAAGAACGAATCGCTCGAAATTTGCTAATGCATTAGTGAACTTAACCTGCTCCCTTCGAGCATCCTATTTTGTTACAGCCGATAGCGAATCGCAAGCTATTGTTGAGAAACAAATGCAGAAATTTCGTGGGGTTTTCGCTAACAGAAAATTGACGCAATCAGTAAGAAGTACCAAAAAATTACGCCTTGTGTTCGAACATAATTTTGAAGATTTTCAATTTATAGTAAAACGGTTATCTAACGCATATCAATTTACAATTTGTTTTTGTCTCGGTTTGCGAACAAATTTAACGTAATACTGACGCGACAAATCAATCGGTCCTGCAGTTGGATTACATTGCTCGCGATAAACCCAGCCTAATCCAAGTCTGGTAGATTCGGTAATTTTCGCGAACACAAATTGGTCGGATTTCTAAATCAGAACTGCATGATCGCAAACAGTTTTGAGCCAAAATACAGTTCACCAAGAAACGTTCCGTAACAGTTTTCAGCCGAAATAGCAAAATAGGGTGGTTGGGTGAAATTAAGGCAATGCTTAAGTTTACTGTCTAATAATTATTTAATTTCAGGACCACCACGAAGAAGATTGGTTCCTCTATATCGCGTACAGTGACGAAAGCGTCTATGGTCAGTAGCCAGAACTAAACTAACGCTGTCCTGGCGCTGTTTTGACTCACAAATTTGGTTTGCATCAATATTCATTTTTATTAAACGGCATATATATTCATAAAACCGCTATTTAAATGATCAATAATAAGTATTATATATCATATTACTCTCTACGAGTTGACAATGCGTTATAGTTGGGAAGGTTGAAACTACGCTGATCAAAATTAGCTTTTTTGAAGATTTCAAATTTTCGATTTTTAAGATTCCAAAGCATTTTTAAACATTGCAGATAATACCGTTGTCACTCATACGGATCGTTATTTTTCATTGCGAGGTCGATGATAGCCCAATATTTGATATGAATTTGTGAGGCCCCCACAGCCGTGGAGCCAGGTGAATGCTAAAGTAGAAATTCAGCTCATCCTTACCAGTATTTTGCTCCCAAAATTATATTAACTTTTTTGAATTAAGCCATATTTTTGTTATGGTAATTAAAGTATTTTTATTGGTAAATTGTAAAATAATTTCTGATTATTTGGGCTTGAATTTTAAATTTGTAACATTTTTGGGAATCAGTCAACGACAAGCACTATTGATTTCAATATTGTACGTAATTTCTCCCATCAGACAGTGCTAAACAGGTATGCAATATACGTTTGCAACACTTAGAATGTTCATTGTTGCATTTTAGAAATGCAAAAAACTATCTTAAATGTAACACATTCACTATTAACCGTTTCGCTCATAAATTATTGACACATGTCACAGCGTACATTGTTCTTAATCGAGTTATCGTGCGACATGCGTTTATACGTTCCCATAAATGCGATGTTGCCTTACGGAACCGATCATTAGTTGCTAAACAGCGCAATGCAGTGATGCACTAACTGTTGGTCGCTCTAAAGAATTTGTTATTCTAATACTTGTTTTGAATACTTGAGCGAGCCACTCTCTGGACTGCGACAGTCATTTTTGGCGCTCTCTGTGGGGCGCAGAGTCAGGTCAGTTCACCCTGAGTATGCCAGTAGTCGCTAACTTTGCTTTACAATTTGCCTGTCTTTCGATACCGGTCAAATTCTATTGTACATATATACCTATTTCGTCTCGTTTAATAATGTACATACATTGGTGTATTTTGTAGATAATAAAATTCGTATTAATAGTGTTAATCCGTATTGGGCTGCTCGGAGCATCGATATCGCTTTTAGCACGGCAGTGATTTTATATTTTGTACGGCTGTGATGGGCAAGGTGATTCTCAGCTGCCAAAGTGTAATGCATTCCATGCCGTTCTTGATATACTAAGCCTAAGCTTATATGAGACATACACTAAGCCTAAGCAAAAATCGATGAGATTCTGCCCCCGAACCACCGACTATAAGCTATTCTCTTTTTTAATGAGAAAACGTATTGCCCCTTAGGATTACCTGAGCCGGTGTGATTATTGAAAGTGGACGAACTGCGTTCTGGTCAGAGTACTGCGGAACTTTTATGTGTAGACCGCAAACAAGGGAAAAATTGTTTAAGTACTATTTCATTCTGAGTCCATTTTCACATAACCTAATCTGAATTGGGGAGTTCTAATACTTGTGCTAAGCGACTCAATAACCTTGTTTTATGATAATATACAGTACCCGGAAAAATGACTGTCGCTGCTGGAAATAAATTTGTTCTAAAAATATAATTTATTAATACTTAAAGGTTGGAGATCTCGCTCGAAAAGAGACAGCGGGGGGTGAATTTTAGATTTTTTTCGGACTCAGTCTATCCAAATTTTCACCTAATTTTGTCAATTTCCCCCCAATATTTGCAAAGTTTTGTCCATTTTCCGGCAGTTTTTGCCAAAATTTTGGGCGAGCCTTCGTGTCGGGTGGCTGACGCGGAGCATAAGGGGAGAATCAGGCGACTTCCTAGGAGGATAGTATTTGTGCATAAATATAGTTTTAAATTTCAGAGATATTATAAAGTTGTTGTGTAAGTGTATAAATTATAAGTGTTAAGGGTCCATTGACCGGGGGGTGGGTGAGTAGACAGTTCCGGCAGGAGTTGGTATTTTGCGGCGCGGGGGGAGGGAGACAAAGCATATGACTGGAGTTTTACTCCAGTATCTCTGGACGCTTATCAGCGCTCGTATACGAACACTTTTCTACTTATTTAGATTATAGATACCTAAACTTGGTTCTGTGCCAGACTATAAAACACCTTCACATTCCAAAGGCGGGCCGTAAAATTTACAGATAATCATGAGGGTATATAAAACGATAGCCACAAGTTATTTTCATTGACATTTCAAGTCAGCTGCAGTAAGCTATGACGTTTCCGTACCCCTATACTAAATATATTCACATCGTCAGGGAGTGTTCATAATAGAGGAAGCATTAAGTAACGTGTATTGGTGTTCTCTTTAACAACTACTAAATTAATACTAAATATATTTCTTTTCTACATTCAATAAGCTAAAGATGGTGTCCGTAATACTGTCATTCCGCGAAAATAGGGTAGCTATGTGGTGTCGCCGATACCGTTATATTAAAGCACATTAGCTAGTCGGTGTATCGGACACTGTCAAAAATATTTATACAGTGAGGGTGTGACTCTTACCATCGTTACAGTATAGTCACAACCACAGGGGGTAAAATGTTCCAAACGATAGGGACATTATAACGTGAACGCCGCATAAGGATTGCAGCAACTCCAATATTCCCCGTTATGGTGACCGGCCGACCCTGACTCACCAGTGATCTTACAGTTGACCTAAGAGAAGCGGTTTGCTTAGCAGGCCTCCGGCGGGTTTACCAGAGTGTTCGGCCTGGCCCCTATATTTGCCCACGTTGTAGTGGTATGAAAGTCCCCAAAGGAAGAGTGAACTTTTAAGCCCGTTCACGGGTAATAAGACTTTCCATCATTTCATAAGTCCCGGGGACTTTCTGATGCCTGGGCTGTTGTACCCACATTATATGTCGATGAGCTTCAGTAAACCTAGCAGTTTTGAATTTCTGAGCACGCAGATGAGTATGCCGCGAAATCTACTCCAGTGGATCCGGTATTTCAGTCCAGCGTAGCACTTTCATGGAGCTTTAAACATTTCCACTCTAGTGGCGTTAATACTTAAGCGTACGCTTGCGTTACATCCGACCTTCCTGTGATTGATAATTTGTACAAATTGTATAGATAATACATGTTATCGGTCGGTTTCAACACTTGTGAGGCTGAAGTTTTAAATGGCTCGCTACAATCAGGTACTTACTTAGTACTACATTACTACTTACTACTACATTTTTTTTCACTGTGTCGTACACACCCTTAGCTACAATTTTGGGTCGAATTAACTATAACGGACATCGTCTGTAGCTAATGCGGTTTATTAGTCAACTGCCCTGTGTAGTTTTTTCTAAATTTACGATATTTGTATCCAGCCCATATGAACATTGCTCAAATAATTCCGAACACAGTCAATAAAACTGCCAGAAGACACGGTGTCCCAGACACTGTCGAGAAGTTGTAATACGCGTAACTAGCTATCTTTGAAAAAATTTATTAAAAACATGAGGGTGTCTAAGACACCATGTTGTCAACAGTGCGCCTGCCACTGTGTGGTGTACATAGGTTCCAAACGTTGGGGACATTATAACGTGAACGCCGCACTATGCAGGCTCCAATGCCAGTGCAAATGATACTTTCGCTCCCTCATACGCTTCGCAGGTTTAGACGCTTGTGATGGTAAGCTCGGGACGCAACGATAGTTTCCGCGTCCTAGGTGGGACCGCTGAGCTTTATACTAGTGTCAAAGTCGCCGGTTTGTATAAAGAAACCTATTTATTTATTTGTTTTCTTTGGCGGTTTGATTCTCTAATTCTGTGATTTCCTTTTAATGTACAGGGTCTTAAATGTTTTGGAAAGGGACGTAGGGATCTCGTGTGACTTTTATTGTGCACGCTCGATTACAAAAAAGAGCTATTGTAACGAAGTGAGCATGCCGGTAACGTCTACAACATTAACATAGTGAGACGTGCTGACATAGGTTATAAATGCTCGCGTGGGGTTAGCCGATTAAGGTCCGTATCTCCCTACCAACCCCCCCACCGATCACCCCTAACGGGGCGCCCGACCCCTGCGCCGAACAAGCGCATTCCCCTTGGTTACAGCTAGGATGTCCTCTGGGAGTCCGAAGGCCTCCGTCTCCATGGACCCGTGAGAAACCATCAGTAGTTCACTTGTTATTGTGGTTTGTCGCCCACTATCCCAGTAGCCGGTCTATAGGCCCCAAAACTTGGCCTTTCACATTCATGCTTGTACGGCACGGCATATATCTTGGCATTTTCTTCGAAGAGGCGTGGGAGCGACTAAGCCCAACAAGGGTCTTTGACCGCTGACTTCGATTTTAGCTGGAGCACGCATTCTTGTTCCGTGCTGGGCGTTATCCTTGAGAGGACTGTCGTCGCGCACACATACTCAGACGACAACTCTGGACAGGGCGCCTTGAACGATTTCTAAACACGAATAAGACTAGGATCCCAAAACAACTATCTCATGCAAAACAGTGCTATCGCCTGGCATGAAAAATAGGAAAAGTACATACCATCAACCGATTACGCTAACAAAGCAATCGATTTCAACAGGAGCATGGAACACTTTTGCGCGATGAATACACCGAATCGCTATGTCACTTGCTCAGAAACGAAAGAGTCACATAGCAGCACTCTGTGATACTCGACTGGCAAATTCTGGTACAATGGACATCGTCTCTGAAACTGCGGATTACATGCTTCTGGAGCAGAAGATCCAGCAACTTAAGCGTAGGAATCGTTGTAAAGGTATACTTTTCGATGCGATGAATTTTTGGTACCAGATAAAGTCCAAGATCAACCACGGCATGCTTTCGCACCAAGCCTTCCAACATGGCTATCTTGGCGCCGTACACGCCCATTGACAGCGAAGAAGATAAAGACCTTTTCTACCAACAAATTATTAGACATTTCATGCGCCTGCGTAGAAAAGACGGGCTAACTGTTGTTTGGAGTAGAAGAATCCGGCAACTTATCGTAGGAATCGCTGTTCAGGTTTACTTTGGCCCTCATAACTTTCTAACGGTGGCGTACGTTTCAATAAACTACAACCAATACATTCCCTATCAAGCCGAGTCGAATGGTACCCAACATGACCATATTCCAAAGAAAATAAATTTTGGGTTCCCTATTAGGATTTCAAAGAATCGAAAAAATTTTTTTCTGAGATGTGGGTAAAATGAAGGGTTGTCATGGAAATTGATTTTCAATCCCCATCCCATTCCATTCCCACGAGAATTTCCGTGGGAATTCCCATGGTAATTTTCATGTTGTGGCCAGTCCATCGAAACTTGCTGGGAAAATTAAGTTATGGAAGATATTAATGTTACGTGCAAAATATGGTATGAATTTTTGTCAGAAGACTCACTTATCGACTCACCACCAATGCTTTATTGAATAAAATGAAAGGCTAACCTCAGATTTTCGGCATGAATGAGGTAAAAAAGCCAAAATTTGAAATTCCCTGGTTAATGTCCTCGAAAAACGTGTTATGTTTGTATGTCGCCTGTCCTTCTCTTTTGAACTGATTAAACTGCTCGGTCACATCAGCTTCATATGCTAATTATGCTGCTCAGTATACGCAGTTTAAATATACATAATAATAATAGTTTATCTCAAAGTTTAAAAAAATTTTCCATCAGACGAAATTATATCACCGCTGGAATGCTAGAACACGGCGCCGAATGTCATCTAAAATTACAAAAACTGTTTACAGTTGCTGCTACGAGCAGCAACCGGGGAGTTAGTGGAGTAATTGACTACTGGTCAGTATGACATGAACATCGCACGATCATGGCTGACCAATGACTGGAAGTGGTACCAGTTTCCGCTAAACTTGCAGGATTTGTCACGATCCAAAATTCACGTTCGACTTTCATAATAACACTGACAATTTCTTCGGTAACGATTTCGTCCATCGTGTGTGTACCGACAACGAGAATAAAATGTGCGCAGCTTTCGATGGTCGGTTTGAAAATCCTGATTTCAATTTTGGTGGTCGAATCGGATCTACTGAACACGCATTGTCTATTTGCATCAAGGATGTCTTTGAACAAGCCTAATGCTCAGCTTAAAGTTCTGGTAGACCAACTTAGCGATTATCAACGTTGACGAAGAATTCGTACTTGCGTGAACTGTTTGGAGCGGACAAAATAGTTTTCAGTCGGTTCCAAATAGTCCCACGTGGGAATTGAATTCCCGTGGGAATCAAAATAATTCCCATCCCATCCCCATGAGAATTCCCAGTCCCACCCTAGTAAAATGAGTAAGTTCTTAACCGTCCGATCGAGCTGAAGCGATTGATACCAAAATCAGATCTTTTTCTCAAAAATTGACCAAATCCAGGCTAGGAGTAGTGATGCGGACCGGACCGCCCATTGGCGGTCCGATCCGCCGTCCAGAGTCGGACCGGACTGGACCGCAGATACCGCGGACCAGACCGCTGAAGTTGCGGATCGAACCGGTCCAGCATGGCCGGACCGCCGGTCCGATCCCGATCGGACCGCTCGTGATTAGCCGGACCGCACACTAAATCAATATTTTGCATTAAACTATCGCATCACCGTCAAAAATATTTTAACGCTTTAACTTTATGATGATTCATCATACATTATTGGTGCTTTTATTTTTACTAATTCAACTTCGTTGTGTTGTTAACGTGTTCATAACGCCATGATGTAATGGTTTAATGCAAACCTGTAGAAACGCTTTCTAGATATAGCTTATAACACCAATGTTATACTGACGAAAGTGCATAAGTATTGCACAAAGTCTCCAAGTAGCTTCGCACCATGATATATGCAGTTATTAAAAATTGTTGCCGATTTACTCCATTTTGTGGATGCATAGTAGACAACGCGCGACTTTGTGGAATTAATCTTCTTGAGCTATTTTATTGTACAATGCTATCATAGGTTTTTCACGTCAAAAAATGACATTATCCTATTTTAAGCAAATCTGTATGTATTTTTATATAATAAAACACCATAAAGTTCGTTCACAATGTCGAACAAAATTGTACATGATGAAACTGAAAGTGTTGACAATTCAGCATGTGATTCTGATCGTAAAAATATCACCTTGTAGCGTACAACTACTTTACTGCACCAATAACTGAGAGCCAAAGTTTAAATGTCCAATGCGGTGTTCACGTTACAATGTCCCCGCTGTTTGGAATATTTTTCCCCATGTAGTCGCGACCGTACCAAATAGACGGTCAGGGTGACACTATAATGTAAATCTATTGCCTAGGCTGTACGATATAACCCTAGCTACTACATTTTATCTTTACAGTGTCGTACAGACCCTTAGCTACCAATTTGGCGCGAATTAACTATAACGGACACGTTTGCAGTTAATGCGTGTTAGTAAATTGTAGCGTGTAGACTTATTTAAATTCGCGATATTAGCATCTAGGCCATATCAACGTTGAAGATATAATAGCGCACACTCTGAATAAAACTAAAACTGCAACAAGACACGGTGTGCTTGACACTGTCGAGATGTGGCAACATCCCTAGCTCTAGCTAACTTTAAAAAATTTATTAAAACCATTGGGGTGTCCAAGACACTCTGTTGGCCACAGTGTGCCTGGCCCTGTGTGGTGTACATAAATTCCAAACGTGGGGACATTATGACGTGAACGCCGCATAAAGTGCAAAAAACAGTTGTCTATATAACTTAACCAATTAATTTTAAATTACTATAATGGTCTACTCCATCAGCAGCGTTATGCTTGGGTAGTATTTATACTCAATTTGTAACACTACGTTCAAACCGCGACCGTCTCACAATTTCCTTTTAGTAGTAGGCAAACTTTTTGAGTTCTGCTGATTTTGGAAAAAACAATCTAGAATTTTTATATTCGGTGCTGGACCGGACCGGGGCGGTCCAGGGTAGAATCGCATAAAGAAATGTTAACGCAGCTAAAATATAATAGTAAATATATGAAAATGTCTGCTGCGAACAGCTGGGCGGTGCCAATCTAAGTTTCCCCAATTTTTCGGCCCAGAATGGTAACTGGAAGCACAAGTAGCGTCCTCCCGATTGGTCTATAGTAAAATGCCTGCTGCGAACAGCTGGGCGGTGCCAATCTAAGTTTCCCCAATTTTTCGGCCCAGAATGGTAACTGGAAGCACAAGTAGCGTCCTCCCGATTGGTCTATAGTAAAATGCCTGCTGCGAACAGCTGGGCGGTGCCAATCTAAGTTTCCCCAATTTTACGGCCCAGAATGGTAACTGGAAGCACAAGTAGCGTCCTCCCGATTGGTCTATAGTAAAATGCCTGCTGCGAACAGCTGGGCGGTGCCAATCTAAGTTTCCCCAATTTTCGGCCCAGAATGGTAACTGGAAGCACAAGTAGCGTCCTTCCAATTGGTCTATAGTAAACGTGCCTAATAAGGGACACTTCGAAAATGAAACTTTCCAGCTCCATGTTTTTGCTTTTAAACAGCGGTTATACTTTGTGTATAAGTCTGAACGAGCCAAAGCTTGGCACGCGAATTAAAGAACGTTACAGCTATGACTACCCAAATTTTCTCTCAAATTTACTAAAAAGTAAGCAAATTTTGGAGAAAAAACTAGATTTGTTCCTTATTACGGGTATAAGAATCATTTAAGGAACGCTCTTGTACCAAATAAGGAACACTGCTACACTTAATAAGGGACATGAGTTTAACCCAAAAATGAAGCATGAAGATTGCTCAAATTAGACGGCAAATAATTGCAGTTAATTATATAAATTAGTCAGTTTTTGTATTAACACATAAATCCAGTCAATTATTATAGTATTTTCCATAAAGTTTGTACCGTTATCAAGTCACAAATATTGCAGTGTAAATTGGTCCTGTTTTGTTCGATGTTTTCATGGCACCTGTTGTGAAACTAATGCGGGTTTCAGCGTTCACAATTATGCTGATGACGTGCAAATGCATACACACATTAAGTTAGAGGACTTTGAAAATGACTTGGCATCGTTAGAAAATCTTCTGCTTAATCTGAAAGACCGGTTTTACAACAATAAACTCAAGCAAATGACAGTAAAACCCAGTTAATCTACTTTAGTCGGTGAAACTTTACTGGAACTAGTATCAAGCTTGGTGAATCCGTAATTCACCCATCGCCGACTGTTCAAATATTTGGCGCGACTCTAGACTTGAAACTGGACTTTAATACATATATAAGTACTGTGGCAGGTTCTTGTCAATGGCAACTTCGTGAAATATGTTAGGTTCCACGACGACTAGATTCTGAAACTGCTACCTGTGTGGTACGGGCATTTGTTATGTTACGGCTTGACTACTGTAACGTTCTTTACATTAACACCCCGAAACCGCGTCTCCAACCGCTACAAAGAACACTCCACAGTGCAGCGAGAGTGGTTTCATGTTCAAGGCGCTGGGAACACATTATTCTCATATTGCGGCAGCTTCACTGGTTACCGCTAGACCAGCGTATTAAATACAAGTCATTGCTGTCAAACGTGTCCAGATTGGCCGAAGAACGCATCCTACGCGTGAACATTCCCAAGAGCAACTGTTTTTCATTTGCGGGTCAATCTGTATGGAATAGTTTACCAGCAGCTATGCGTCATTGTGATCTGACTTTAAATGAATATAAGTCGAGGTTGAAAACCTAATTGTTTCCTGTATGAAATAACATTTCAAAATATGTTAAATTCTTTTGACCTTATTATGCGCCTTTGTAACGTTTTCGTGAAAAACGCTTTATAAATGCCTTATTATTATAAAGATCAAAAAGTATATATTCTTCCAAAAGTGCCACTCCGTTCCTGAATCCACAACAAATGTACAATTCGCACAAAAAGTTAATTCAGCTTCATTCAACCACAGACCTTTTAACATGAGTTAATACTTCTGTCAAAGCTGCAAACTGAATCGATGCAATCATATACTGTCTGTACAAACGAATACTTGGCATTTGATTTCTGTACAAATGATTCAGTATCAATATGTATTTGAACTTGCAATCACACGGTTTCTGCGATTTTTTGGCGATGTTTTTGGTCGCCTGAGACAAAAGTTGCGCAACCAGTTCCGGAAATTCCGGTGCCATGTAATGTACCCTGCTTGACTGGTTTGAACGGTTGGAAAAACATCTCAAGTTGTTGGGGTGCACTGTTGATCCAAATTAGGTTCCAAAGCAGTTTTTTGAGTGACTGCTGTGAAATCGGAAAGGTGGCCCTGCCCGATATGTTCCAGCTGTTCGTAGTCCGTTGTAATTACGTCTACGCAGTAGCCTATTTCTGGGACAGCGGACCATTAAGCCGACGCATAATGACGAACCTGCATTGGCTGTAACTTTAACTAGTGTTGTCGCATTCGTCGTTATAAGAGCATCATATGTTGCGGTCGAAATCGAAGTAAATTCTGGTCCTGAGCTGAAACACACACGATCAGCTATGACGTCAACAGAAATCTGCGCACCCGAAATTCCAGGTGGGTGTTCCGCACTATTTTATTGAGCACATGCATTGTCAGGTTTTGCCGTGCCCGTACCGCTAGTAACTGCTGGTAACGCAGTGAACTGGTCAGAAATACCGAAAACGACTAATCTTCTATTGCCTGCCTATTAAGGGGATAAGCACCCGCTTTGCGAAACGAGGCCTTAGCGTTCTCTTCAGATGCTGCTAAAGTCCATGCCTTCGGGAACAAAACTCCAAATTCAGCGTTTCCTGAAGTGGATCTTCCCGATGTTAGTGAAGTTAGGCAGCAGTAATAAGTACAAAAATATATACGAGGGTGCTGGCCCAGTTTTTTGCCTCCTTGTTTGTTTGCACTTCATGCCGACAGGGGTGGGGTTACGGGGATTCCCCTGAGTTCCAACGTGGGACCGCTACACAACGGCAAGGCGATTTGTCAGCATGTCTGGTTATTCAACAGGTTTAAAGCAATTTGATTATATACGTCACAAACTGAGACAGATTACTTGGAGAAATTGAGCAAATATATAGAACACAAAGGGCCCTTACCCTAAGTCAGATTTTGTCTGCCACGGGCTACTTGCTGGGTGAACTACCACCATTTTCCCATGTTAATCAGTTTGTCAACAGTTTTCCTACAATATATTGAATTGTTAAACGCTAACCTAACGCCAAGGCACAGTGGCATCGCCACAGGTGCGTTGCGCCCGAGGCCGTTCCCTCAGTTTTGCTGAGTACCGCCAGTTCAAATTTTCGAAATTAGAATTTCTGAGCACATAGATAGCTATCTTGTGCCTTTCCAGACACCCTGGGTGCCCCCCCCCCCTTTCGAAATTACTGACTATGCCCTTTTATACAGTCGACCGTGCTTTCTCACATTAACCAAAAGCACTTTGCAACTTCTTTTTTTGACAAATAGTAAATTAGAATGACCTGTCCCTTATTACGGAACTGTGTCCCTAATTACGACACCCTATGTCCCTTAATACGGCTCAATCTGTACCTTATTACGAGCAGCACTGAACACGCAGAAAAGTGTATTACAATAAAAACAAATGCAAACAACATAGAAAGAAATCACTCCGCCCGCTCTATCGATCAACATAAATTTTTCAGTGATCGTTTCTAATTCATAGCGCTACACCCTATCATTCCGCCCGTTCTATCGATCAACATAAATTTTTCAGTGATCGTTTCTAATTCATAGGGCTACACCCTATCATTCCGCCCGTTCTATCGATCAACATAAATTTTTCAGTGATCGTTTCTAATTCATAGGGCTACACCCTATCATTCCGCCCGATCTATCGATCAACATAAATTTTTCAGGTGATCGTTTTTAATTCATAGCGCTACACCCTATCATTCCGCCCGCTCTATCGATCAACATAAATTTTTCAGTGATCGTTTCTAATTCATAGCGCTACACCCTATCATTCCGCCCGCTCTATCGATCAACATAAATTTTTCAGTGATCGTTTCTAATTCATAGCGCTACACCCTATCATTCCGCCCGCTCTATCGATCAACATAAATTTTTCAGTGATCGTTTCTAATTCATAGCGCTACACCCTATCATTCCGCCCGTTCTATCGATCAACATAAATTTTTCAGTGATCGTTTCTAATTCATAGGGCTACACCCTATCATTCCGCCCGTTCTATCGATCAACATAAATTTTTCAGTGATGTGTTTTTTTTTATTCTATTTTTCCTCTATCATCAATAAATTTTTTTCGTTTCTAATTCATAGCGCTACACCCTATCATTCCGCCCGTTCTATCGATCAACATAAATTTTTCAGTGATCGTTTCTAATTCATAGGGCTACACCCTATCATTCCGCCCGTTCTATCGATCAACATAAATTTTTCAGTGATCGTTTCTAATTCATAGGGCTACACCCTATCATTCCGCCCGTTCTATCGATCAACATAAATTTTTCAGTGATCGTTTCTAATTCATAGCGCTACACCCTATCATTCCGCCCGCTCTATCGATCAACATAAATTTTTCAGTGATCGTTTCTAATTCATAGCGCTACACCCTATCATTCCGCCCGTTCTATCGATCAACATAAATTTTTCAGTGATCGTTTCTAATTCATAGCGCTACACCCTATCATTCCGCCCGCTCTATCGATCAACATAAATTTTTCAGTGATCGTTTCTAATTCATAGGGCTACACCCTATCATTCCGCCCGTTCTATCGATCAACATAAATTTTTCAGTGATCGTTTCTAATTCATAGCGCTACACCCTATCATTCCGCCCGCTCTATCGATCAACATAAATTTTTCAGTGATCGTTTCTAATTCATAGCGCTACACCCTATCATTCCGCCCGCTCTATCGATCA
>JASANE010004270.1:0-32124 GCA_030248225.1 Trileptium ribeirensis | reverse complement strand
GCTATGTACTACGTATGCCCAGTTTCAGTTTTTCTGCAGTTTCAGTATCAGCCAGTGCAGTTTTCCCAGTCAGTGAGTTGAACCTGCACGGAGTATTCAAGTCCGCTGCAGTTTTCACACGTCTTAACCACTCAGCCACAAGAACACATCGACTTTTGTTATCGAGTCGATAATAACTCAACTGCAGTACACTGCAGTTGAGACACTGCAATAACGCAGTGAAACAAAAAGAAAAAAAAGAGCATCGTTAGAAAGAGAGAGGCAGAAGGCCGATAACCAAGGACAAGCCAAAAAAGACGCCGAAGCGTCCGGGGGCCGACCGCCCCGGTCTCAGTTAACAAGAAAACGACCCCAAGATCGATTAGGGGAATTGTCCAGAGCCGTTTCGCATTACGGCCGGCCCCTACCGCTCTGAAAACCAGATTAATTCGCCCCCCCCCACACGTTCAGTCAGTAGTCCTGTTAGGTAGGTAAGGACGCCAAACGCTATAGGGCTAATTTATACTTAGGCACAAATACGAACCTGTCTGAAGGATAAATTCTCGGAGTCAGTGTCAGCTTGTGCAACTCTCCAACTAGGCTGTCGAGCAGGCGTAGTCAGTTCTGAGCACAATTTCTTCCCCCGCCTGTTTGAGTTGAGTATTCGTCGCCCAGAGCGACCTGCATCTAGGAGCGTTTTCTGAAGCACTCTAGGGCCCCTGCTTAGTGTGCTGCATAGCTGACCTGTTCGCCAACATTGAGTCGAAGCAGGGATAACCGCCCCTAGTTCGCAATTCGGCGAGTATCTTCACGCTCCTCAGCTTTTCCCTTTGTAACGTCCTGTGCCACCACTTTGTGTTGAACTGCAACGAACATAGCCAGACCCTACTAGGCTTGCCCAAACCGCTCCGTGCTGTTTAGGAACACTCGTCCCCCCGATAACAATTAATTCGTGTAAATAAACTTTGTATCTTGACACACACTGAGTGCCGCCTCATTTTTACCGAGATGATAGGGAGCTGTCTTTTCTGGGTTTTGTTTGCTTGGACGAGCAGGCACTGCCCGTCATGGCTTGTTGGCTAGAATGTCACAAGCACTGGCGTGCAGGGCCTTCTCATTTACTCTAGTTCTGCTCTGATAAAGTAATCGGATAACACAAGTGAAATTTTATTAGATCATGACCGAAACCTAAAATTTGCTTAAAGAATTCTCGTAACCCTAATGAGTTAAAACTTCTACTGGTCAAGGCACCAGTGCGCTCGCATAGAATTTGTTAAAAACAGCAGGCCACACCATTGATAATCCGACCTTAAACACTCAGGGCCCGTCGGAACGCTGTGGGGGCCTCATAGGTCAATGCTATATCACGGAGCATACAGAGATTTTAACTATTCAAATAGTCTTGAGCTTCAAATTTCTAGGGTCATTTTCAGGTCTAATTTCAAAACTCACTACGCCAAAATAGTAACACACCGACAACTTCCGCTGAGTCTAAGATAGGGAATAGCGGCTAGGCTCCATGACCTGCGAGCAGGTGTCGGTGCTAGCCTCCCTGGGGGACCTCAGAAATCATACCCGATACTAGACACGTGCGCAACCCTTCGGGCGGGGTCCGAACACACCCCGTGAAGCGCGCCTGCGGCCTGCTAAGCTGCGTAGCTTCTTGGGTCTGACCAAGAAGAGGTTCAAAATTTAGTATTCACGGTCCACCCTTGAGGTTACGATAGCCGGGGTCGTATGGGCATGGTGTTAGGAAGTTGCGCCATGCAGCTGCGTCACCGGTTATTACAACGTATGGGGGCCACGCCGTGAGGCGTAAAAATTTTATTTCAACCCCACATGGTGAGTTTAAAGATTTCGAATTCTGAAATTCTGGTAGGCTAGTTTCGTGTAGAATCAATTTCTACTCTTAGGCGGACCTCTCGCACATAGAGGTGTAACAGGGTCGTTCCAACCCTGTCACGGATTTTAGGACGTTGACAACCAAAATGGGACTGGGATGCATCGGGATAGAGCTGGTCGCACTTACAAGGGTCGTTCCGCGTTAGGAGAAATTCTGTATGAAATTATTGACTTTGTTGTTCACGGTTAATATTTTGTATACAAGTATGTGGTTTATTATTTTGTATGAAAGTACGTGGTTTATTATTTTGCATAAAATATGTGGTTTATTATTTTGTATAAAAGTATGTGGTTTACTATTTTGTATAAAAGTATGTGGTTTATTATTTTGTATAAAAGTATGTGGTTTACTATTTTGTATAAAAGTATGTGGTTTATTATTTTGTATGAAAGTACGTGGTTTATTATTTTGTATAAAAGCATGTGGTTTATTATTTTGTATAAAAGTACGTGGTGTATTATTTTGTATAAAAGTATGTGGTTTATTATTTTGTATGCAAGTACGGCAACCGGATTTAAAATGCATTAAAAATAACTTTTACATTAAATTTAATGTATTGCGATGGTATTATTGCCTTTCTGAAACTTTAAAGAGACTGAGGAAGCTAATAATGTTTATTTATCGATGAAATATGTCGGTTTTTGGACTTGGACATTCAGAGCAAAAAATGTCTTCCACTATACACCATTGCGTATACTGCGTCAAATCGAATGTGCTTACAAAGCTTGGAGCGTAAAATACACACTTTCGCTGTCTCCAGTCGCCTCCCTTTACTACACATACGTTTGTTGCATGTTCTTCTGTAGGAAACTTAAAATTATTGGTTTACATGATTCTAAGAGAAAATAATAGATAGAAGGTAATTTTCTGATCAGTGATCAGAGACACTGTTTAGGCTAGCGTTGGACAAACAGTACCCGTCAGCTAGATGATAATGATGATAACTTTCTAATCAGAACGCTATAAATGAGACACACTGTGATGCTGCTCGCACAGTTTCAATAAATACAGTTCATTGCCAAGAAAGCAGTTTCTAGCTGCGTTGCAGATAACATTAGTTTACTTCAATTTAGACTGATTCACCAAGTTAACAAGCGCACTGGCGGCTGCTTGACGCAAGTTATGTTAGCCAAGCATACCCTAAGTACTTCTGCGTAAGCGATGCTCTGTTACCGAGTTGGACCGGTTTAATTCAAACGTATCCCACAGACTTCTGGATGTGTAAAATAGCTGCTACAAGCATCGACCTGGCTTTGATTTAACAAACTCCTGCAGGTTATTATGAAAAATTCCTGCTCTAATTATGTGCCTTACTTACGTTTCATACGGCAAATTGGTTAGTTAATCTTTTCTTTTGCTTGGTTGTATAGCTTAATCATTGTATAATATATATTACATATGTTTGGATTACAGGATGAAGAAAAAACGTGGAAAATTTCAAAAAAAATTTTTAAACCGGAATTCCGGTTCCGGTATGGTTTTTGCCCTTTGCCGGAACCGCAACCGGAACACGATTTTCGCCGGAACCGGAATTCCGGTTACTCCCTGTTATGGATATATTAGCATTTTCGTGTTTTTTTGGTCCCAGTGGCCTATTGAATGACCCGCTTTAACTCGACCCAGCAGAGTAAATAATGAAAATGGCAGCGCACCATTTTCTGCTACATAGAGGATAAATTTCTCTACAACATATCAAAAACACCGGAGTATTACTCGAGTGCGTGTTGAGATTACCATTTTCGTGTATTTTGAGTATCATGGGCAATTTTAAACCCAGTTTGAACCAAATACTGCATGCTAAAAGAACCGCGTAGCAAAGCATTATGTGCAATATGTTTTAGTCCGAGTTCTTGCTTAATTAAAACGCACAAATAGAGATTTCAAGCTTTAAAAGACGCTATCGCGAGAATTAATCCTCAAAACCAAGCTTGAATTTTACGTATCACCCTAAAACGCCAATAACATTATATTTCACCGCTGTCACGGTAGTAAGAATTCTTCGCTTCGTTCGTTTAACTCACTACACTCGGAATTCGACTACGTCACAATTACACATTAGGTCAATGCTTCCTCATATCAGCGTTTATTATTGGGCCAGCATTTGTGAAATTTATTTTAAAACACTATTAAGTTTTAATAAAAACTCCACTACAGGTGGTCGAGCTAAGCTAACCTGCTTAACGGAAGGACAGGTAGACAACGCACGATAATATACCCTTCATAGAGAATATAGCTTCATTAAAATAATGCTTTTGAATGAGAAAAATTATTTTTATCGCTGTAATCTTAATTCAAAATGAACAAACGTTTCTTTGTTTCCACACTGATAAATTTAACCGTGTCCGACCAGCTAGTTTTATCTAACATATTATAAACGAATAAAGATGTTCCCACGCGGTGTTTTGCATATGATAGTTTATAGTCTGGCCCATCGGGAATATAGGTTTCCTTATTGCAACGCTTCCACGTTTGGTAGGCCACCCTTAAAGAAGGTACTCCCTCTATTTTTGTGACCGAGGCAAAATGTATGTTTGGTTATATCTCAAGCCCCGGATCCCCCAACGCAAGAACCATATATTATTCCGTTATTTCAAGTATAATGCCATATATTGTTGCATCTGTTATTACAAGTTTTCGAGGATGCTGAAAACGATTGAGTTATTCATTTTAATGTATCTATGACGTCTCTACCCTTTTGGGAATAGCACTGTTTCCCTTTGGACCTCCCCTTTCAGAATTATGCATAATTTCAAGATTTTTTAATGTAACGTCATTTTGTTGCATCTGCTATTACAAACGTTTTAGAGGATGCGGAGAACGATGAAGTGATTTATTGAGTGTGTCCATGATCGATGTACTTTTGGGATAGTACTGTATCCAATGCGCCGCCTTGAGCAAGCATGATTTCGTGATTTTCAACGTAATGTAATAATTTGTTGTATTGGTGGTTATTAAGGTATTAGAGGATGCTGAAAATTATGAAGTGATTTATTCGACTGTATCTGTAATCAATGTGAATTTTTGGAATGGTATTGTATCTCATGAGATCCCTCCTTGAGCCATACATGGTTCCGTGATTTTCATCCAAATCTTATAATTTGTTGCATTTGCGCTTATACGGGTTTTCGAGGATGCTGAAATCAATGTGATGATTTATTTGAATATATCTGTGACCAATATACCCTTTTTGGCTTGATACTGCATGGCCTGATACCCAACTTTTTGCATGATTCTGTGGGTTTCCAATGCTGTAAATTGTTAAATCTTCGAACATAAATGTTCTTGAGGCTGACAAAGAAGATTAGCTGATGAGTGTAAACACGTATATATGACCATAAATGTCGCTTGCTTGCGGTAATACCGCTCGCTGCGCTATCGCGGGTTGACCCACCGGTTTTCTATTTCAAACACAAATAAATGAAATTCCGATTCACAAAATCAATACTAGGTACCTAAGAGTAGACTATGAAAATTTTGTAGAATAGTATGACACGCGTCATATTATTGTACTTTACAACTTTACGTTACACCATCATTGTGATCGTTTTTCAGCTTGCCAAAAGGGTTTTTTGGTCAAAAATATGTTCTTTTGAACACCAAATAAATGAACTTTTCATATAAATGATCAAATTTAAAAATTGACAATATAAATGAACAGGGGCATTTAACATCACGAAAACCATCTTTCGAAACCGAGTTTTGTTTGCAATACTTATGACTGTATGATTCACAATGTTCATAAGCTATTATTCATATGTACATATAAAACTATACACCAGACACTTACGTTATAATGTATATATACAACTTATGTCATACAACCACATATGTAAGTAATATACCCACATATACCTGTGTAATATATGCAGTGCATGGACTGGGTCTGCAATAAAAAAGAGGACACAAAACTGTAAATAGAGGACATATACAGCAGTGATTTCAGAAGAGGCGCAAAAGCGGCCGCCTCCCCGAAGCTTTTAGATTGAATTATTTTTCTATAAATTTGCATTATTTTCGCATCACGTGACAAGTCACATCTGAGATAAATTTTTGGAGTCTTTAGCGAAAACATTGTATATTTCAAAAAATAGAAGAACCCTATTTTTGGGTGGTTTTTCAACCAGCTTCAGTTCTTCATCGTAGTTGCGACAATTCAGGACGCAATTGCGCCAATCGGGCACTAGCTGTTGACATCTTAGCATTTGCAGCCGTGACAACTTCAGTTCGCATCATCTTTTTTCCCAACACGCCGTTGCATAGTTCCCTCTGACAAGAAGTTGGACAGTTCCTTCGGCATTACGTATCTGTTTCACGCGTCCTCTTTGGCAGACGTAATTGCTCCAAACGCATAATTCCACTGGATGTGGGTTTTTCCTCAGCTCGTCCAGCTTCAAAAGATCAGACAGGTTCAATTTGTTTTCGGATACGAAATCCAGCAAAAAGTGCCATAAGATCTCACCAGTGGCACTGGTCAAAATCCTTGCATGTACAAATCGAGATCAACTCGACTGACCACCTTGGACCACCAAGTAACATGCATATCCATTTGCTTATTGACCTGGCACGTTGTCGTTTTGTCGAACGAAATGGAAAACCCTAGTTTAGACTCACGCACTTCATCTAGCATCAGCGATTTCAGAAGTGGGGCATTCTGAAGTTTATACTATATGATACTTTATACTGGTGCATCTTGAAGTCACGAGCTGTATAAACACTGCGTATTAATTTTTAGGCCGGGGCCGGCCCGTGAGAAAATACTGATTTTCGGCCCAGTCCCGGACAATGATCCCAACAGGTAATGTTACAGAATGAATTTTGCCTACGTTTGTTATGCTGATCTTTTGGGTTCAAACACATTTTCTTTGCCACGCCAACAAAGAGGAAATAGAGGACAATACAGGACAGTTTTGGAAATAGAAGACAAATAGATGAATAGAGGACATATCCATGCTCTGTATATGCTAGTTGCAAAATAGATCAGTCACGCTTAAAAATGAACACTCACGGTTATAAATGACCAAGTTTTTGAACAGTACAATTTTTGAAAAAAAAAACCGTTGCCATTCCAATGAGTCCAGGGGGATGCCGATGCTTCTCTAGGGTATCAGTTAACAACCCCCAAGTTTTCTTAATGAGGTAACAACTACTAGCAACATCCAACGAGAGTAGATCACGAGAAGCAGTCACCTGAACCTTCTATTGTTGCTTTATCTGATTAGTTTTTGGTAACGCCATAGCTGCTACACCCAAGGAACCTGGGAGTATCTGATATTTCAAAAAAGCACGGAGGTAATACCCCCTAAAATTCCAGGGGTGGGGTAAGCTAAAACACGACCACATGATCGTATAAGAGAATGTACACGAGAGTAATCAACTGTCATACTCTTCTACAAAATTCTCTTAATGAATTTTGAGGAGTGCGGATCCAGACATTCCTACATTAGAGACATATACATGTTATGTACACTTGCTCTGCTCACTCTCGTACGATGAACGAAATAATTATATGTTCAATATTAGATTTCCACTGTAAAAGTCCGTCAAATTATAAGAACAGAATTACTGACAAACCGTGCTTTTTAGTACTTCTCTACGTTTCTTCAGCCGTTCGAGTTTCTCTGCTTCCAGCTTGCGTTTCTCTAAATAAGGATAAAAATATTATAAAGAGTTTGCATGCATTTAATTAAGCAGTACCTGACAAATTATTTCCGTCAGCAGTCCATATCCCTTAGAATTTTATAGTTTTATAAACAAAATTGGCACAACTACAGCAACATTATTGTTACAGTGCCATATTAAACATGCGATAAACTGCATGATATACAACTGCAATTATCCTCGAACATTCACAATAGTTTTTGCAGCATTATTGACAAGTCTGGTGACCACGAATATACACTGCTCGCATTCTAGGCCACGTACTGTTAGACACGCTATCATATATTACCAATAATTTAGGCAGCTCAATAGTAATTAAAACTGCAAAATGCAAAAATACATTAACCGTTACATTGCTTTTCCCTAAACCCTACAGCAAAATCAAACTAACGCTTTGCACCATTAACGCCGAGAAACAATTGATTTTTAGACATTTCATTTTGATTTCATTAAATTTATTTTTAACCAATTCAATTTTCGTATAATACAGAAAAATGTTCCCATAAAAATAATTTTTATTACATATAGGTTGCTATAAAATAGCATGATTGGTTGGGCATGCCGAGTTTATTTCTACGTAAATTACAGCCCTAAGACATAAATTTAAGCAAAATATTCAGCAGAATTTAATGAATACCTATACACTCTAAAACTGCAAGGTCGTAATTAGTAAAGAAAATGTCCACATTGTTTTTATCACTTGACATTTACTTTATGTACTTTATAACATCGTTAACGAATGTAGAAGTATATTGTAGTTAATGTTAGCACCCTGTTAGACTGGCAGCATGTCTAGTGATAAACTGGTATATTTAATTATATATGTCGCTCAATAGAACCATATTTGTTTAACTATTTCACAATTATTCTAGAATGCAAACATTAGAATTAAACGACAATTCCGATCGCACCACCGGAATTCTAATCCTCTGTTTGAAAGGAGCTGGGAATTCTACAATTCTTACGAAAAATGACTTAACAAATTTAGAGGTTTTTCGAAATGATTTTGTAATTCTAGAATCCCAATCGAAACGAGTTCACAATTCTATTATCCCCATCGAAATGACTACAGAATGCTATAATTTCGACTCAAATTGTTTCAGAATAATTTCATAATTGAGATCTATTAATTCCAACTTTTAAAATTCTCAACGAAAAGCGATCACAATTCTAGAATTTCCATCAAAATGACTTAAGAATTAATTTATTCTAAGCGATATATCATGGTAAGAAAAACTATAATTACAACAACGTAATTAAGTTTCCCGCAAAAATGAGCTTAAATTTTACTACTATGCAATGGTCTATAATGTACCCTCCATCTCCATGCAATACCTCATATTTCTCTTTTAGCAGCAACGGCTTCCCTTTTTAGGCCAAAATGAAAAAGGTTATGGAGTTATTACATACAATAGAATGTTGTATTCATCACTTTGATAACAGATTATCATTGTAAATTCTACTGTTCATATGACATCGATTTGAGAAAGTGTGCACGAAAAAATTATGCAAGAAAATAATTGTGTGAACGATTAATATTCCAATGCTACTTAATTTGATTACACTTTCCTTATATATACCGCACAATACATTATGTGCATATTTGACACATGATATATTAAATACCAGGAAATACTATAATTATTTACATTTTATATATGATTTGACGTGACGTTTTCAATAATTCTATAAATTATGCAAGATATACGCAGGTATAATAATACACCGCTGTTATCAAGGATTAGAGATGTTGCTTGCACATACACGATATAATGACTTGGAATATAAACATGAAAATACATTATTGTGCATAAAAATTTAAACTCACGTTCAATGTGCGCCATATAATTATCGTACGTGGTTTGATCCAGCGCTGGCTGACATGATATAAGCGAAGGGTCAGGCTTTCGGTTGGGAGATTCAAAGCCGGGAATGGCACAAAGAAGGCTCGAATAAACGGAGATTACGTATTCACAGCTTTCGGGCTCGTCCACTGTGTGTATGTACGATCCATCTACTTCGTCGTTGCAGTAAAACTGTAATACAATATCATAACGACAAATTGTGACAAAACTGAATCTGCAGAAGCGCGTTTATATAAAATTATGGGTTACAAAAAATTTAAATGAACTACTTTACACGGCACAGCCTCGTTTGTATTTCACTAACCCGTTACAACGACAAAAATACTACGAACGTAAATGTCATTTTGTAACTGCAGGCAGATATGGCATTATGTTTAATAATAATTGCTGCACTCTACATAAGATATAATTATCTGTATTGGATTAATCTTTTCAACGCTATATATATTCTTACGTTCTATCGACGCACTCGCGCACGACGTGTAACCAGCAATTTCAAAACTGCGAGCTATCTGGACCAGATTTCGCCTTAGAATTACAATCATAACAAGTCACAATAAAATTCATTGTTACGATAAAATACGTTTAAGCGGCTCTAATTAAAGCCAACAAACAGAGCATACGAAATTTTATTTCAATCAGTTATATACGTATGCATCACATAAACAGTAAAATAGAGTAATTATGATGGCACAAAAATGTAACACAGTGCGAAACAGTCCCAAACTGGTTAGCATTTGGCGGCAGTAATTAAAGTATTTCATGAAGGTTCCAACGAAATAGAAACTATCAGTTTGGCTGAAGAACATCCTAACTAAACGAAATATAAATAATTAACGTGGTGTGAAACATACCCTGTGAAATTATGTGGCTAGATTATTTAAAGTTTACACACAACGTTTTACACAGAAAATGTGCAAAAGGAATAAATCACTCTACGTACCCTAATCTCTGTAAGCCTCAGGTTTGAATTGAGGTTACATAAGGTTCCATTCTTGTAGTACTGTGAATGGTAGAGCACGCTTTTTTTCTTTAAGTCGTATTCCCTCTAAAAGTATTAATACACTGTTTATATCTAAAATACAGCAAGCCCTTGCATCTCGGTAGAGTCAGATTTCGCGGATAGGGCATGAACCGGGGAGCCTCCCTTCGAACTACGGTCAGGCCCGTTAGGTGGTGGCGCAAGGGGGCTGCCCCAGGATTAACCGGTTCAATTTCGCCGTAATTTCCACAAAAAAATTTGTGGCGGGACAATAAACCGGGGGCATCGAAAATTTATTGGGGGCGGCACGAAGCCGGGACGACCCCTCCGCGAACCAGGCGCGGACCGACTATGGGGAGCACCCTCTCCAGCACCCCTTTCCCACTAACGGGATGCCAGAAGCCACCAACTTTCACTTAGGTTCTTCAGATATGATAAATTGGTATCGCTTTAAAATGTTTACACTCTGTGGTTTAAGTACAAGATGTTACACATTGACCATTGGTGAAATGGACAGTATCTCTTAAAAAAACTTGGCCATCTGGGGTTATTTTAGAGGGGGGGATGGGGGGCGACCCCAAGGATCGCCCCCCTCCCGGCGAGCTCCCCCTAGACACCGACCCCTACTTTTTCGCAAAAACGACCCCTTAAAATTTACGTTTTTTTCAAAAAATTGACATCTTAAGGGGTCACTAGAAAATTTCTAACTTATATACATGCATATCGTAGGCTAAACGATCAATTATTTGGTCACCAAACCTAAAATATGCATGTATACTATATATTATGGCCAAAAACTGAAAAAACCAGCGCCACAGAGGCATGTTTGGACACCTGAAAGAAAAAATGTATTAATTTTTATAAAATTACTGACCCCCTAAGGGGTCATGACCCCTAGTTTCAGAAATGACCCCTTGCTACTGACCCCGTAGGGGTCAGTAAATTTTTCCGTTTACTGACCCCTATCTGGGAGGGCCTAAAATAACCCCGGGCCAGTACAATATAAACATAAGCTATATATTGCATAGCTAAAAATTACAACGTGTCCCTACCTAAGTAAATTTAAAACAGTTTTCGATAATTACAGTTATAGCTGTTTTGAAAAGTATATTTAATGCAGCACTCGTCATCTGATATACAAAATATGCGGTAACTTTATAGAACTCAAGCCGCAGTTTTTCAGCATTAATTTCTGTAAACAATTTCGTATGCGTAATTATTGCATCATACAAATGCTAACACTTTAAGCCAGCCCAGCCGCTTTTCTTGAAGTAATGGTTGATGTGATCTAGTTTCCAACCCATTGGTGGCTATACTTTAACGCAATACTTGAACAACTCAATGATATACATACAATATAGTGATAATAACGCTCTGGCATAACGTCGCGCCAGTTCACTACATTGTTTAAGATCAGCGTTGTGGTTTTCAAATTGGCTAACATAACAACAATATTTATGCTCATTGTTACAGACTCATCACGGCCATTAATTTGATTGCCTGAGCAATGTTTTGACCGTGAAGTTATAAAATCTGGCTTCTCCAAATATGGCTGCACCTGCCCTCACCCAGGTACCACCCCTGTTAAATTTTGGCCTCCCCCAGTTAATGCTCGCAACAGGGTTTTTTCAAAATTCATACTGTGCTAAAACGTGTGTTTTTTAATTTAGGTGTTTTTTGAAATTTACCTGTGTTTTAATTAACCCTCAAATACCCAAATACCCTGTGTTAACGTTACAGGAAGGGCAAGCAATGATAATGTATTGCTACCTGGGAGAAGTAGAATGGTGGCACTTTCATGATCAATGCAGATGTACAACAGTTATAAAAATGGTCAGTTTATAAGCATTCAGCTAAGAAAATTTGTTTTTGTAGTTTTTTAATTGAACGGTTCAGGTGTGCTAAATTTTTGTGTTTTTTGAAATTTCGCTGTGGTTTTGCACTAAGAAAAACACAAAAAACCCTTGCTCCCAGGTACTTTGCTACACCACTATAAATTACTAAATTTTTGACTCATGGGCTAAAAAATATGCGATTTTCCCCAATTTTGGCTAAAAATTTCCAAATTTACCCCTGTTGCCGTAACATCAGTAAAATTTCCACTCTTTAGTAAGTGAAATTGCAATGAATTTCCAAATGAGTTATTGTATACATTTTCTGAGGTTACAGTAATGTTCCCAGAGCATGTGTGCATCCAAGAAAAAGTAGAGTGCAATTTGGTCTAAAAATAGAGGACAACTTAAACTAGCTCATGCGGCAGCAGTAACGCAAAAACTCAGAATCTCAGCCTTAACAATCTTGTCTGCAAGAGTCAAGGCCAGCGGTGTAGACAACGACGCCAGGATATCACCACCGCATTCCCTAATCTGCTGCATTGCAGAGGTGAGTCGGACACTCTTGTGATTTGATCATGCCAATGTATCTCGCACTCTGCGCATGCTATTTGACGGCGGAATCGCTTTGCAACTTTTCAGGGAAGGATTTGCCGCATCAATTGCACTTTGCAGACGCCCAACTCAAAGGGTCAGGAGATAACCAAGTTGAATTAGAAATGCCACTAATCCTCAGCTGCTCCCAATCCGACGAATAAGCAGTACCTCTCGGCATTGTAACAGATGACCATATACTTTATAATTAACTGAAACGGAAATAACATTATAAGCTCGATCATAAACCGAAATGGTACATATAATTTGACTAGTAGACAAATTTAATTGCAGCGAATTGAAGCCAAAATAGATGAGTCATTCCATATCACTGTGATTTCTGCCTGTGGTTGTGACTCGTGAGCCCGGGAAAATATCTGATCCTATCATCAAGCTTAAGCTTAGCTAACATGGAGAACGACAAAATAATAGATCTTTTGTAGAAGCGACAGCGTAGCGTAATTATTGTTCGTAATCAACACACGCTATGCTCATGATGCAAATTATTAAGGTATCAATACTGAGGGTGTCGCGGTTCGGATTTTTTGCTGGGGCTGGTGCCAAGCACAAGGATTTATACAATCTACATAATACTAGCTGAATATTAATAGCCAAATAGTAAGTGACAGATAACTACTGGTTGCGAGTCTAACTATGGACACGAATTATCGGTCTAAAAAATTTTTTTCGACCTCAGCTCGAATTAGAGGATAAACACCCAAAATAGAGAACAGTTTCAAAATAGAATGGTCCATGGTTTGTGTTCCCCCAGCAACTGGGGCAGCCCCCAGATGAACTGGCGGAATAGCCCCCACGTATTTTCGGCTCCCCCAGATCCAGGCCCCCAGGTATAATTTTGGAATTATAGTTTAATCATTAAACACTTTACATATACAATGCACCTAATTCTTCTGTTAGTTATACTGAGAAAGTTGTGAGAATAGCAGTTATTTAGCAAAGAAATCACTACCACTTATTTAAGGCAACTATAAATAGTTATATTGACAAATGAATTTGTAAACTTTGTATAATCGAGATGTGTTACCATCTATTTTTGTGGCACACAAAACAGAGTGTTGGTTTTTAAGTGCTATAAAACAGATTTTAAGAAGAACAAATTAATAAGTTATTATCGGCAATAACATAAAACATACTTTTAAAATGTCGTTTTAATAACACGGAAAACATAGCAAAACACGATGAAGAAAAATAAATGTAAAATGATGTACAATCAATGAACATCTTACGTTTTCAACATTGGTCTCCCACTGATAATCGTGATCATACATTCCGAGAAAGATTATGTTTCCAGTAGGTTGTTTTGTTGTTTCTAAAATACAAAAACTACATATCATCGCAGACGGCTAAGAAAGATATAAATACAGATAGTTCTTACATCTTTTGGGTAAAGTAAAATACTCCCTTGTCACAATAAACGTCAATATGGCTCGTATATGGACACCAATACCAAATTTCAATCCACGTCCTACCGTATTCCATATAATGAATAAATAAAATATCTCCGTGTGAACTGAGATCTTATCTTAGCAATAAAGCTGTGTTATCCTGAGAATTAGAGACCCATTTACACCGCAGAGATTTTTTAATTCATATGTTACTCATTCGGTCAACATCAAATTTATGGGAATACCTCTCAATCACAGTAATCGTGTATTGAGCACCATCGAAATCAACGCCAATATTCACAAAGTGATAATAAAATACTTCTGATATTAATCAATGTTTCAATACGACCGTGTACTGTCCGAATATAGTCGAATAACTACGTCCTGCACTCAGATGTGTCGAACCTGCTTTCCGTGTTGTCACCGCCATGAATGATCTAATGTGTACTATGGTGCCATTAGCCATTAAGTTAGAGGTTTCGAAACGGCTTCAAGCAACTGAGTTAAAACTTAGTGAGTGAAACAAGTCATCAAAGTATGCAAGCGCGGTTTCCGATTTAAAACACTAGGTTTGCCGTTTCCGATTTTCAAAGATGAGGTTAATTACCAGTTTTAAAAGGCACTAGCTGTCAGCAGCTGATGAAAACCTGAACACTAGTTCTTCACGATTTCGCTTGTTCTTTTAATAACGTGCATATACCTGGTGACTTAGCAACTACGGAAATATCTAGTTTCCTTGTAAAACCGAATTGACGTGCAAATTACACTGAGGCATTACCAGTTTTCATTTTCGTCTAAAACATGATGCACCAGATTTATAACTATCGAGATTGCAGAACGTAGTGAAGCATGGGTACGCCTACGCCTTTTGCTTGCACAGCCAATCAGCTCTCGATAACACTGGCCTGTCCCCCACTTTCCAAATCCCCCCATGTTCGTGAGATTTGCCCCCATGTCCGTCCCCCCCACTCGGCCGAAACCCCCCATGTTCAACTAATTCCAAAATTTTTTTATGTCTGAAAATTTATGTTCTTTGATTGCAAATTGTTTTTTAAACATTAATTACCACTATTTATAATGCTAAAATATTGTTTTTTAGCTTGAAAGTACGTTCACAGTAGTAAAAATGCATGAAAATATGGAAATATTTTGAGTTTTTAAGCAAAATTTATCCCCCCTCCCACTTTGAAATTTCCCCCGAGAATGAACATGGGGACCCCCGAAGTTCCCCCCCCCCCACTTTTCGGATGCTATATGTGGATATCACACAATACCGCACAAGTTAGAATGAAACTAACAGCGTAAATAAGTTTCCCATGCCCCAAAACCACCAAGTGCAAGCTATCAGCCTACCAGGACGCACCAGTAAAATTAGGAATTTTGGATCGATGAAGCATGTCGGCGCCATACCCCCGTATCCATATAACCATAGATCACAGAGCAAAATCAACACCAGCAATGAGTTTGCAGTGCCTAAAAATCCCCAAGTAAAACTTTTATGCCGCCCAGGACGTCAAAGCAAATTTTCGAACTTCGGGTCAGGGAACCATTGGGGCACCATACCTCAAACCACGTAACTTTAGAACCGTAGCCTTAATCGAAAAACAAAAAGAGACATAGGCATTTATCATTTTACTATGAAATAAAACCAACTAAAGAAAAAATTCGGAAGTTAAGATAAAAATAAGCTTGCTTCCGTGAAGGATACTAATACTGGCCTGTCCACAGTGTGGGACCCCCCACTTTCCAAATCCCCCATGTTCGTCCCCCTACACTCGGCCGAAACCTCCCATGTTCAACTAATTCCAAAAATTTTTTATGTCTGAAAATATATGTTCTTTGATTGCAAATTGTTTTTTAAACATTAATTACCACTATTTATAATGCTAAAATATTTTTTAGCTTGAAAGTACGTTCACAGTAGTAAAAATGCATGAAAATATGGAAATATTTTGTATTTTTAAGCAAAATTTATCCCCCCACTTTGAAATTTCCTCCGAGAATGAACATGGGGGCCCCCTGAAGTCCCCCACTTTTCGGAGGGTTGTGATCAGGCCAGTAATATGGGGTGAAAAACCTTCATTTTGACCTCTGACCCCAAACCTTGGAGGCGCCATACCGCCGTACCCACGGAACCATGGGTCACAGTGCAAAACCAACACCGGCAATGAGTTTCTTATGCCCGAAACCCCCAAAATGAAACTTTTCAGCCGTCCAGGTCGTCAGAACAAATTTTTGAATTTTGGGTCGGCGAACCAATGGGGCCCAATACCTGAAACCCCATAACTCTAGAACCGGACCCTTAATCGCAAAACAAAAAAGAGGCATCGGCATTTATCACCTTACCATGAAATAAAACCAAGCAGAGATAAAAATTCGAAAGTTAAGAGAAAAATATGCTTGCTTCCGTGAAGGTTACTAAATTGGGATGAAAAACCCTCATTTTTACCTCTGACCTCGAACCTTGGGGGCGCCTGTCTCGAAATTATTGTTTCGAGAATATGGGAACTGTGGCATTCGTGTGTCCTGGATATTATTTCCTCCTTTAATTTCGGTGTGTAATTGTTTTACGGGTACTGTGTGATTTTCTGGCACGGATATCGCCGTTTCGTCTTCGTAGCTTCGTCCCTTGTACAACATTTAGCTACATTTCTGCATCAACTGTATAAATATACTTTGCATAAATCGTATAATAATGAAATGAAGAATGCGTGGGTGTATGTCGGCGTGATCAACAATCATCGTTCGTCTTAAGTGTATATGATCAGGTGGTCGTGTCCGTCATGTTTCTTGGTTGAAAAAACGTCAGTTTGTCATCGTTTGTGGTGGTTTACTAACTTTATAATATAAGTCACTAGCAAAACTTTTGCGGTTTTTCTCACATCACATCTATGTGGCTTTTGCGTCTCTATACGCCGTCTATTCGGTTTGGATTGGTCGTTGGTTTGTCGGGTCATTCGCACAAGGACTTCTCTCATCAACGTGTAAGTGATCTTTCTTTCTGTGTATTCACCACAGCGCCATACCACCCTACGCATGGAACCATGGGTCACAGAGCAAAACCAACACCGGCAATGACTTTCTTATACCCGAAAACGCCCAAGTGAAACTTTTCCGCCGCCCATGGCGTCAAAACAAATTTTCGAACTTTGGGTTGGGGAACCATGATTGAGGTACCATACTTCAAACCCCGTAACTCTAGAAACGGAGCCTTAATCGAAAAACAAAAAAAAGAGGCACAGGCATTTATCATTTTACTATGAAATAAAACCAACCAGAGAAATAATACAAAAGTTAAGATAAATATAAGCTTGCTTCCGTGAAGATTACTAAAATGGGATGAAAAACCCTCATTTTTACCTCTGACCCGAACCGTGGGGCGCCATACCCCCGTACCACTGGAACCATGGGTCACAGAGCAAAACCATGCAATGAGCTTTCCATGCTCGAAAACTTCCAAGTAAAACTTATCAGCCGCCCAAGACGTCAGAACAAATTTTCAAATTTTGGGTCGAGAAACCAGTGGGGCCAAAAAAGACGCATCGCCATTTATCGTTTTACTATGAAATAAAACCATCCAGAGAAAAAATTCTAAGGTTAAGATAAAAATAACTTTGCTTTCGTGAAGGGTACTAAAATGAGGCCAAAAACCCACATTTTGACCCCTGACCACGGAACCAGCCCACAAATCAAAAAACCCTAGGGGAAGTGCACGGTAAATCGACTATGCCGGTTCGAATGAGCCCTAGATCATGAAAATCGGTTAAGGGGTTCCCGAGTTATGGCCGATCACACACACACAGAAGGAATTTAAAAGATTTCACCCCTGCAACACAGAATCTCCACTACGTTTCACTACGTTCTGATTAATGCTTCGCTGCGCCTTTAAAGTGTATAAAACACTAAAATCCATAATTATATATAGCTTAGTGCTATAATTTCACGCAAAAATTACGCACTATGCTTATTCTATAGCAAAACTACCTTGCTGCCGCATTGTACTATATCTACTGAAGGGCAATAGTTGGAATACTTATACATATAGTAATACTCAAATCAGATTACACGTTATTTCACGATTGCATAAAATGAACCAGACAAACGAATGTACACCTGCTGTCATCGAACTTTCGTTTCCATACAGCATATTTAACGATCGTTATAGTTTTTTTGTTCTTTTACGGTAATATTGTAAACGATGTCTAGAGTTTCTAAACACTGCCTAATTATAAAATAACATAAGTAGTTTATCTCATCGCCAAGTACGTAAAGTTTTGTGCCTACTGTGTCAACAGGGTCATTTAAAAACCCATTATCGCCCGGCTCCGCAGCGTAAATAATGAAATAATGACAATACAGAATACCATATACAGCTGTATCATATGTCCAGGTTCGTTAGATTAAGGGGGCATGAGAGGGTGTAAAATTTTGGAAACATTTTCTTCAATTTGTGCTAATTTTCCCTAATTCTACCAATTTAACAAAATAAATTTTAATCTCACCTTTGAATATGACTTAGTGGGCGGTAGGACCCAACTCTCAGCAGTCCAGAGAGTAACCCCTACATTTAAGCTACACAGGGAGTATTGTCATACAATATAATGAGAACAATAACACCCATAAATATCTCGAGTCGTACCGGAGGCACTGCGGTTTTCATGAGTTTTGGTCTTATACGTGCCCAGTCAAAAATGCATTTTGACAAAACCAAGCAGCGTAAGACAATGACATCACGCCACACGCAGGTGCATAGGGGGTAAATTGTTGTACAAAATGAGTCCAATTCCACAGATACAGCTGAAGTGGTTTTGGAGATATGACTGTTTCCCATAATAAATTTCGGATATCATGGACCCACATAAAAACCTGTTTTGACCCAAATCATGGATACTAATAGAGATATATAGTCTTATGGAGCTTTCTGGTTCTACCTAATGAGCCACATATGGATCAGATATATATCTGAAAGCTTGTCAAGGTGCAATCCACAACATGTTTTATTATGTCCTTTCCGACATAACCCGAGCTACTTCGCCGGTTTTTTTCAGGATGGGCAATAGGTTTTCGCGTCTGATGAAAAGGTATAAATAGAGATTTACGCCTTTAAAACGAGCTGTCACGAGAATCAGTCTGCCAAGTCGAGGTTGAGTCATGTATGTCATCTAAAAACTCAAAATAGATGCCTTCGAAATTCATAAATCTGGCCAGTTTGAATTAATGACGATACTCGCTTCAGTTACAACTGCAATGAACAGCTTCAGTTACAGCTTCAGAAATGAACTGTAATTTGAAACTTTTCAAAATGTCATAATATGTTTATCTAATTAATAGTTTTCACAAAAATTATGTCTAATATTAGTTTAATCAGAATATTGCCCTACAGACGTTTCGAGAACAGCTGAATTAATCAGCCAGCACAAGGTGACACAACTTAATCTTACAACATGTAGAACTGTTATTTCAAAAATTTTCTTTTGGAGTTCTATAATAAAGTACTGGGCGCGGAAGATTACTTCAATACAAAATTACAGCGAGAAATGTGATTTTTTTGAGATATACATTTGGCGAAGTCATTTTCCAACCCATTCGTACAACCCATCGCGGGAAACCCAACATAGAATTAAAAACAATCATTTTAAAGGATTCAAGTTTTACACAAAAAATATGTGCAATCTTATAACTTTTCGTAAAGAAATATGAAATAGATAAAAATCATTACCATCAATATGGTACTGCTTGATGTAGCTACCATAGCAAAACTCGTACGTCCACCAAGCAACAGTCTAAAATGATACACTGCCAAGTAACGACGATCACAATACGTAGTACGTAAAACAGGTAATCGTAATAATAAACCGAACACAATATTATAATTATTGCTAACTTGATTAACCTTACCCGTGAAATATATACGTAGAACCTCAATATATAATAGAGCAGTACGTTAGAAATATCGAGACTATAAATTTTCTAAATTTAACTAACTTAGACTGTTTTAAATTATGAACCAATCGGCGACGATATGCAAATTCTTCTAACCCTCCCTCACCTCCAGATTTTGCTCTGTATCCTAAGTTCATGCCCATGTACCTTCAGTGTGACATAAGATGATGTAAAAATCACTTGATAACCAACGGTAGGGGCAGTACTGGCGGCTAATTATGCCGACACCATAATGCATTACAACTGTTACTTTTGTTTCGTATTTATGATGATAAACATTAGATAAAATGATAAAACTTCAAAGACGTGCCAAATATCGCCAAATTGAGTTGCGGCTGCTCATGTAAGTAGTAATATCGAGCTTGTATTACGGGCTACATCACTGTGGTTATTTTCAATCGTGACTAACAATAAATGCATTTCTAAAAGATATTTCAACAGTTGCCCAGTTATATCGAGGTGAGCGCGATCCTATCTTCTCGAGTCTTAATATACTCAGCAAGAATTAGTGATGCCGTGGTAGAATTTCTATCATGAACCCTGTGAGCAGTTTGAGACGCGCTTACAGCGGCCGTTTATAGCCATACTTATATCCTGAACCGACGTGGCATTGATCTGATGATGCCCAAGACGGTTAAATATTCTGATGATGCCCAAAACGGTTAAATAACGTATGAAGTTCTGAACACACACTGAAGTTTATATATGCCGAAAACAAGAACTGCAGCGCTACGTAGATAATGCTAGTAAGGCAATACGTGCTACTGGCTTCTCCATTCTTTGAAAATCTTGCCCGACACCATGAAATCCGACACATATATGGTAAACCGATAGCCTCGGCTACAAAAGCAATTTGGAGTATCCCAACAAAATATTTGAAAACAATCATAAATTTATCACCATTTTGTCATAGCATTACTCACACGCAATTATATAGCCTATAAAGCGAAGACTATATGAAATAAACATGGGTTTGGGGCACCGAAAAGGCCAACATTGCTCCAGTCAACCCTCTACATCCTATCTTAGCACCTATTAATCTCTCTGAAATAAAAAATTACAATGGTACAGAAGCCTGACTAGGCCAGATATTTGTACATGGTATTGCGATTTTGCGGACAACGCGAAGACAAAACCTTGGCTTATCAAAGTGATTGTAAGCCTAAAGGAGATGCCAATGAAGGTAGCTAGAAAACTGTTTACACCTCTTAGTTGGGATGGTTAGACACGGTAAATGTATGATGGTAACTAATGATACAACCTGAGCAAATTTTTTTCTACGGACCGACTAACTTAAGAATCTATTTTCAGTTAACGGATATAAAGTATGAAGTCGTAAGAACGCGTTTCAGAAGTAGAACACTGGGTAAATGTAAAGTCTCGTATGTACCATAGTCACTGAATAAATTTGTATTAGTAAAATTTTTGCCGAACAGAATACCAAATTTTCTGAGGCTTATTTTCTGGGTAGTTTTGACTTACATCGTGTTTAGATAAATGTTATCGTAACACATGTCAAAGAATTGCACAGCATCTTTGAATAGAAATTTAATAAAGGAAACAAATTTGCGCACTCATAATTATGGAAAGAAAAATGGCCTGGACCTACGCCGGTCCAGCGGTACGGACCAGACCGTGGACATCAGTAAGGGTAACAGTGATTATATAAATGTTATCTTGGCCTGCACACAGTGGGCGATTTCACCAGTTCGCAAATCCTTTCATGTTAGTCCCCCTCGTGGAAATATATGTTTAGAATAGGGAAAAAAATTTTGTTCTCCCGCCTTGAAATTATTTCCGAAAATGTACATAGGGCCTCTATATTACCCACTTCTGGGTTTGTAAACTGCCTGCAAAGCAGCTGTAGGGACCAATTTGGAGACCCTTAGCTGAAATGTGTGCTGAAAACGTGGAAACTCTACAAATAAGTTATTATCGGCAAATATACATTTATAATACACAATATATAGTGAAACAATATAGACTGACGCAAGTTTAGCGTTTTTAGCCCCCAGGGCAAAAGTTTAGTCAATTTTTAATTTCATAAGGAAAAACTGGCATGTATCTATTTTGCTTCATAGAGAAACAATGGACTATATTATTGCATATATTGGACAGAAATTACCTGAATGGGCCTGTGAGAGGAGAAATTGGAGGCACCCGGGGGAAGCCGAAACACCTAGGACGCCCACCCCTACCCTGCCTCCGTGGAAAGCCAACACTTTTCGGAAGGCTGTGGAGTGGCTGAAAAGTTATATGGTACGAATTATTAAGTTCTAGAAAAATCTAATGAAAATTATTATTACAGTTATGCGATAAATTTCTTATAATGTTTCAGGCAGAGACGTTTTGCATTAAATTCATGCTTAGAAGCTTATATATAGTAATAAATAAATATTTGGATCATTTCAGATGATGAAGCGGCATCGAAAGTACTGCATAAGACATATTTAGAAACCAAACTTTAAAACGCTTTCTCAATATGAAATCGCAGTCTCAGATTTGCGAATATCCGTGCAAATATATTTGCAAATAATGTTTCTCTAGTAAATCCATAGGTTCGGAACCAACATATGGTATATACCTATTTTAATAAGCAAAGTTATAGGCAGTGTTAAGCTTTGAATGTATATATAGGAAATCTGTTCGCCTATGGACAAACGAACTTACTATAAATATTTGGATCATTTCAGATGATGAAGCGGCATCGAAAGCACTGCATAAGACATATTTAGAAACCAAACTTTAAGACGCTTTCTCAATATGAAATCGCAGTCTCAGATTTGCGAATATCCGTGCAAATATATTTGCAAATAATGTTTCTCTAGTAAATCCATAGGTTCGGAACCAACATATGGTATATACCTATTTTAATAAGCAAAGTTATAGGCAGTGTTAAGCTTTGAATGTATATATCGGAAATCTGTTCGCCTATGGACAAACGAACTTACTATGAAGCATTTGGTTCAGAAAACTGATTAAAAACAATGAGGTTTCTTTTAGGCATGAGCAAGCGATATTTTAATCAGTGTCTAAGTTTCGACTAAACATTATTTGCATCGTATGAACATATCGCCCGCCAGGAAATGCGCAGTAATTATGTAGTATGAATGAAACAGCAGAGTATGTGCTATTGTATTCGATAGGAATTTGAAAAATGAATTTTTGGGGTGACACACGGTAGATCTGGAATTTACATCAGCAATATTTGTAAATTTTGTCTTTATATAACGAGATTTATATAAGGAACAATATTAAAACTACATTTCATACCAATGCCAAAATAATATGAAGAAGATCAATATCTTTAATAATTCATTTGTTCGTCACTAATAATCAATTTAACGAAAACAGGCAATCAACTTCTACGGGATTACATTTTTAGAATCGTTTCGTTAAAATCACAGAAACAAGATGTTAGCCGGACATATGTGAAACAGTAAATTCGAACATAAAGATTATGAAAGCTAAATGTCCATAGATACCGCAAATGCAAATAAAGTAATCAGTTAAAACAGAGAGAGATGACAAAATTTGTAATTTAATAATGATTTAATAATAACAATTTAATTATCCTGCATCCATGTGACATGATTGAATTTTCAGGGCAGTGAATGAAATACTTGTGCATCCAGCTTGGTTCTATCTCCAATTGTAGTAGAAAATATTTCGAAAAAACTAATGCCAAGTTGCCTCAGAACACCCAAGGGAATGTTGGATATTTCATGCCAAAACTAAAACCCCTTACCAATATGTGCTGCAGTATCTTTGGAAGCCATTACCAAGAGACGCAGGAAAAATCCCGACACCTTGTAATTTTGGGATATTACAACTATCTTTTAGAAATAAATACTATGTTGGTCACAATTGCGATTAAATAAATAAGCAATCTTCATGCTTGCGTTGAGCAATATTATACAAATAAGTACAAACATAAACTTTTAATATTTGCAAACTGAAATGTCGTTTGCCACTGGCATACGACAAAAATTACCTTTGTGAGACAACCGCGAAGCATAAGAGATCCCAGAGCATCGGTTACTTGACGAGATGTAACATTCCTCGAACTTTGGTTGAGGGCAAAATCTTCGACGGCAACCTTTGGTAGACGACAAAAATACGTTTGCCCTGCGTTGTTGCCGAGAAAGACATTGCCATCCTAAAAATAAAAGAAATTATGATGTAGAATTTCACTATATATACATAAGAACAATGTAAGGCAGTATCTGGTGCGACCTTGAACAAGCTCGTCACTGACAAACGGGTGGGCACCGCTTCTGACTAGTAATTCAAGCACACACGACTCCTGGGCAAAAGGTAGTGGCATAAACACTAGACCTTAATAATCCTAAAGAAAAATCAACCGAACGACGATCAGTGAAAACAAAATTCGGAAACCAAAACATATGGCCCTAAATGACCGACAGTAGCCGATAATTGCGGTTAAGGCGAACGTTAAGTGCACTAGTTATAATATGTAGCGGCAGGGAGCATAACGCGTCACATGAGGCTGCACAGAGCTTCTTCGGCATCCAATCAGATAGTTTCATTGATTACAGAGATATGACAGTGTTCGTATTTTTCGGGCCTCTTGAAACCGACTCATTTTTATAAAATTTTACAATATAGACAACCACCACAGTATAGTGCAACATGCAACCATTTGAGCTACAGAGCGAGACGAGAGGGCGTTACAGATTTGAGTTATGAATGCCGCAAATCAAAATACACAAACTCATAGCCCCATATTTCACCACATCAAAAGTAAGAATTCTTCGTTAACACTCAGAATTCAACTATACAGGATTGGTAAGATTTATAAGAAAATGAGCCAGAGCACAGCGTATAAACTTTTGCGGAACGACCAACAACTATACTAGGGACTTATCTCATGGCCAAGAAAGTGAATTCTGAGTGAAAAGTTATGAAAATACTTACATTTCGTTAAATTCGAAGGTCCAAAACAAAACTCAAATATTAGAGCACCACATATACCGCAGCGTTTATACAGCTATGTAGAACTGTGATTTCTCAACAAAATAAGCCTAATCTTATCCGAATCGCTCCAGTGGTTGAGGAGATATGTCCAATTTGGTGTTCTCGGAGTCCCAAGGGACCATGTATAAGCCATCTTTACCCAACCCTGCTCGACAGGTGAGGTCAATAGCAATGCAGCGTATATAGCTATATAGAACTGGCTTTCTGAATAAAAATGAGCCTAATCTTAGCCGAATCGCTACAGCGGTTGAGGAGATATGTCCAATTTGGCATTTTCGGGGTGCCAAGGGCCCATGTATAAGCCATGTTTACTCAACCATGCTAGACAACTGCAGTGAGTAGCAACGCAGCGTAGATATCTATAGAGAGCTTTGCTTTCTAAACAAAATTAGTCCAAACTTAGCCGAATCGCTCCAGTGGTTGAGGAAATATGGCCAATTTGGTGTTTTCGGGGTTCCAAAGTCCCATCTTAACCCAACCCTGCTCGACAGGTGAGGTCAATAGCAACGCAGGGTATATAGCTATATGGTATATACTGCGCTTTCTTAACAAAACTAGCCTAATCTTGGCCAAATCGCTCCAGTAGTTGAGGAGATATGTCCAATTTGGTGTTTTCGTGGTCCCAAGGGCCCAGTTACAACCAGTATTGTAAAGGCAGGCCATAAAGTATTGTCACCGTCAAGAGATATCTAATTTGGCAACTTCTTGTAATTGTATTTACTTAAAAAAAGGAAATTGTGTTTATTCTCCGCGAGGGGAGAATTTGCGATTTTGTTCCAAAAATTCCCAATTTTTTATCCCGTCAGAGAAAAGTTCGATAATTTTTAGTGGCGCAGGAAAGTAACCGGTGGGCATGAACTCGAGGAGGCCTAAATTTACCTAGGGGAATGAACTGAGGGAAACCTGAAGGAGGTCGACGTACCTGCGGGCCCTCGCCCTTCCCCTATTTAGGGAAGCCAGCAAAGGCTGAAGGTCGTGGGTGACAGCCCGCCCCAGTTTTCAGTCGACTTTTGTTGACTTACTTTCGTCGTTCAAGCATTTATATCAATGCCTAAATCAAACGTTATACATCATTAGATTAGATTAGATTAGACTTGAGTAACGGTGTGATAATTTGCACAGGTCCTAATAGTAGGACCCTTTGCATCACCGTGTTGTAATTCTTATAAACCTAGATCAAACCTCTGAGTTGCAACACAAAAACCTATTAATTTACTCAAACACATAGTCCTACCATTAGTAACTGCTAGTTGTTGAGCACCTAAGAACCTTTGCCTAGCTTCACCCTAATTTTTACATCTGAAAACAAAATGTTCAGACGTTTCAGCTTCCTGACGACAATATTCGCAGAGACTACTTTCTCTCAGTTTCATAACCTTAAGATGGGCATGTAAGAGATTATGCCCAGTTAAAACATGTATAGCAATACACAGTCTATCTTTGCTAAGCTTCCATAAGAAGCGAGATCTCCTATAATTGACTTCAGGAAAGAAAATCCTTGTCTGCCTGCAACTTATTCCCCCTCTCCACCGTCTAGCTTGTTGTCCAAACAGAGAACGCACCAGCGAAGTCTTCACAATAGAAGAGGAAACTGGAACACAAGGTTCCGGCCCAGACGCATTCAATAAAGCACCTTTCTTTGCAAGGCTGTCCGCAATTTCATTCCCTCTAATGCACGAGTGTCCCTTGACCCACGACAAACAGCACATTTTCGGCACCTAGTCTATTTAATTTCTTATGGTATTCAAGAACAGTGGCTGACGACACTACCGGCTTATCTAGAGCCTTAAGCGCAGCCTGGCTGTCACTGAAAATCCAAATAATCCTTCCCCTAGTACCTTGTTCCACGAGATGTTCGGCACATCTACAAATTGCAACAATTTCTGCCTGGAAAATCGTTGCCTTGGACCCTAATGCGAAGTGTAATCTATGTGTATTATCAATAACGACTCCAGCCCCTACTCTAACTCCACAGTCTGTGTCCATGAGTGAACCATCAGTATAGCACACAAGATCGCCATCTGACAGGGTTCCCTCATGTCTTACACACCATTTCCTATTCCAACTGAAAAATCTTAAAATTCTGTCCGTTGGCATTACTATGGTATCACATATGCCTCGGGCAAATCCTTGCAACCTATAATATCCACTACCCTCGCACTGAGCAAGCCATATCCCAGTGGTTCTCAGGTGGTAGTAGCTTTCAACTGCCAGTTGATCAATAACGAGATCAATAGGTCTAATTCCCATAATGGCCTCTAGACCCTCCAGAGGAGCCGAACGAAGTGAACCTGTGATCATACGACAGGCCAGACTATGAACCTTCAGAAATTTCCCAAATAAGTTTTCAATTTGCTTCTGTGCCACCACATAGCACAGCCATAAGTTAGGGATGGAAGCACTACCGCAGTATAGAGGTAGAACATCGACTTTGGCCGTAGCCCCCAATTAACACCAACTGCACCCTTTATAGCAAAAAGAAGTTTTATTGCCTTCTGAGATGCCTGTTCAATATGATATCTCCAACTCATTTTTGAGTCTAGATACAAGCCTAAATATTTTACGCTATCACAAGGCCTCAAAGTAGTACCGTTTAAGGTCATATCCCTATATTCAGCCCTTGATCTCTTGCGAGTGATAACCATAAGATTCGTTTTACTCGAACTTATCGAAAGACCTCTCCTACTACTCCAATGTGCCAAAATTAGCCCAAACTCCAATAAACAAAATTAGCCCAAACTTAGTCGAATCGCTCCAGTGGTTGAGGAAATATGGCCAATTTGGTGTTTTCGGGGTTCCAAAGTCCCATCTTAACCCAACCCTGCTCGACAGGTGAGGTCAATAGCAATGCGGGGTATATAGCTATATGGTATATACTGCGCTTTCTGAACAAAACTAGCCTAATCTTGGCCAAATCGCTCCAGTAGTTGAGGAGATATGCAATTTGGTGTTTTCGTGGTCCCAAGGGCCCATTTGCAACCAGTATTGTAAAGGCAGGCCATAAAGTATTGTCACCGTCAAGAGATATCTAATTTGGCAACTTCTTGTAATTGTATTTACTTAAAAAGAGGAAATTGTGTTTATTCTCCGCGAGGGGAGAATTTGCGATTTTGTTCCAAAAATTCCCAATTTTTTATCCCGTCAGAGAAAAGTTCGATAATTTTTAGTGGCGCAGGAAAGTAACCGGTGGGCATGAACTCGAGGAGGCCTAAATTTACCTGGGGGAATGAACTGAGGGAAACCTGAAGGAGGTCGACGTACCTGCGGGCCCTCGCCCTTCCCCTATTTAGGGAAGCCAGCAAAGGCTGAAGGTCGTGGGTGACAGCCCGCCCCAGTTTTCAGTCGACTTTTGTTGACTTACTTTCGTCGTTCAAGCACTTATATCAATGCCTAAATCAAACGTTATACATCATTAGATTACATTAGATTAGACTTGAGTAGGAATATAGTAGCATATAAAGCAAGTGGCAGGCATTGACGAAAGACGGTGGTTTAGAATGTAGTAGTTTATAATTGCGGTGAAACCGGGCCGGCATAGTGCAGTCGCTAGGACGTCTGCTTGCGTAAACAAAGGCAGCGTCCCGTGGGATGTAATGTCGCCCCAGCCGGCTGTTTTAATACCCTTTGGCCGTAAAGCACCTGCTAAGAGCCCAATTCGAAACTTTGTTAAATACCGAAAGTGTCAACTGGTTATAGTTATAACTCAATACACAAAATATTCAGATCACAATACACAAATCATTCAGATTGTTTATGTACTTATTTACTATATTGGTGAATGATTATTGCAAATGACTCGCTCATCTGTTACGTTGTCCAACGAGTTGGTTTGTGGTCACAGCGCATGCGGGGAATCAATCAACTCTCATGCTGGTGATTCCTTCGTTGTTTGCTGCTCATGTAAGCTTTCGTTCCATTGCGTATGTTGTAATGTATCTACTGCCTTACACAAGGAGATATGGAAAAAAGAATCGCAAGTTTTTTGGAGCTGCTTTTCTTGTTTGCCTACTACTCGTAAGATCTTTAATGATATGTCGTCCTTTTCTTCGGATATGGCAAAAATCACATCCGAGCTTGCCGACTTGAAGGTGCTGATTAACGAAAAGTTAAATGCAAATTCTGATTCAGGGAATCGATTGGTACCGATACTTGAGGATGAATCTTATTCTTTGCTATCAAAAGCTGTTACTGAAATTAAGGATCAGCAACGCCGTGAATCAAATTTGATGATTTTTAATTTAGATGAAACTGATAATAATGATACTTGTGTTACGGAACTGCTTGTGTCTCTTAAAGTTAATCCTGAAGATGTTAACATTTTATCTGTTTCACGTCTTAAGCCTAAGAACAAGCCTGCTGCCTCAACCCGTCCGTCACCAATTAAGATTTGCTTCGGATCAGCAGGAGACGTTATAAAAGTTTTACGTGGGTGTCACCATCTTGGCGATGAAAATGTGGACCCCAGATTCAAGAAAGTTAGTATTAAACGTGATTTAACTCCTATGCAGAGAGCTGAAGAATTAAAGTTGTATAAAGAATACAAAGAGCGTAAAGCAAATGAAGATGTTGTCATATATAGAGGCAAAATCGTTCCAAAAACAATCTACCGAAGCGCAGTCGCTTCCGGCCGACTTGATTTCATCGTCTAAACCTGTTTCTTGTAGCATAAATACTAATAATTCAAATTGTACTGTTGACTATGAAAAATTTAATTCTTCTGTAACTGTTGATTGCCTTTTGTTTAACGCTCAATCGCTATTACCTAAGTTACCGTTTTTAATATCTATTTGTAATCTTTATTCCCCGTATATAATTATGGTCACGGAGACATGGGGCCGGCACTCTGTATTAGACAGTGAATTTGGTATCGAAGGATACAATTTTTTCCGGTCTGACCGTCCATCTCATGGTGGTGGGGTCGCGGTATATGCCCACAATTCTCTACACACACAGCCGTCTTACTTAGATACATCATCATACCTTGACTGTATTTGCGTTCAGTTTCTACACGGGCAGCGAAAACTGGGACTATTGTGTGTCTACCGTGCGCCTAATAATACAGATGAACAAAATTGTAGCTTATGCTCAATAATAACTCGTGCATCAGATATGTTTGATTGTCTAGTCGTTGCCGGTGACTTAAATTATCCAAATATAAACTGGTCCTCTATGACATGGCCGCCTGATTGTAACTTATTTATGGACACTGTCTTTCAGGCAAATTTATGGCAGCTTGTAACAACTCCCACGCGGCGACATAATATTCTTGATCTTATTGTTTCATCAAATAGAAGTGTTGTGAGCAATGTACGTGTAACTGCGCCCATTGGCATGTCGGACCATTCCTCTGTGACTTTTTGTCTTCAATTCCCTACTCGAAATGTCTCACATGTTGACTCACGTAACCCTTACTGTTGGCAACGGTGTGATTGGAATGCGGTTAATAGACACTTATCGAATACAATTAATATGTCGGGAATAGAAAATCCTAACGCCTGTTGGTTACATATCAAATCAGTGATGGACAAAGGTGCTGAACTTTTTTGTCCTGTCGTAGTTACCGGTCGTAAAAGAAAACCCCGTGGTTAACAGCAGCAGCAGATCGTGCGATTCGCCATCAACGCAATGCGCACCGTGCATATTGTCGATCTCGGTCCGAAGCCTCATATCAACGCTATCGTCAGGTTGCCGTTATGACCGATAAATGTATTCGTGAAGCCAAGGTTAGTCATGAGCGGCGACTTGCGTCTAATTTAGGAGCGCATCCTCGGAGATTCTGGTCGTATTCTAAGCAGTATTTAAAGTCAAATAGCTTGCCTTCAACATTTACTACAAATAATAACCAGTCGCTAAATAATAGCAAACGCTTTTAATGAATACTTCTGTAATGTCTTTAAACAACCATTTGGTATTGAACCAGTAACTTCAGCGACTCTGTGTGATGTATCATTTACAGCGATTGATGTCTATGATACTTGTAAATCTCTGAAGGACTCCGCTCCTGGGGAAGATGGTTTACCTAACTGCTACCTCCGTAAGTGCGCGGCTACCCTAGCACTGCCTCTTTTCAAGTTATTCAAGAGAAGCGTATCACAGATGACTATTCCGTTCGCATGGTCATCAGCTCTAGTTGTGCCTGTATGGAAAAGTGGTGACTGCACTCGAATAGAAAACTATCGCCCTATTTCTTTAACTTCGTCTGTATGTAAAGTACTAGAGCGCCTTGTAGTGAAGGATATCCTTCGACATATTGAAGTAAACAACTTGTTATCTGCAACCCAATATGGTTTCAGAAGCCGCAGTTCAACCAGTCTTGAATTACTAAATTTTCTTAATTTCGTAATAACATCTGTTGAAGTGGGCGACTTTGTTGATGCTATTTTTCTGGATGTTAAAAAAGCGTTCGATACTGTCCCACATATTCGACTTATAAATAAGTTATATTCCAATGGGCTTCGCGATCCTCTTCTAGGTTGGATCAAATCATTCTTATATGGTCGTACGCAGAAAGTGAGAATTGGTTCCTGCATATCACGCCCCGGTCAAGTATCTAGCGGCGTCCCACAAGGGTCAGTATTGGGCCCAATCTTGTTCTTGCTGTTTATTGAAGATTTGGATAATTCTTGTGCTTGCTATGTAGCTAAATTTGCCGATGATACCCGATTGGCACGCCGGTATCTGGGTAATCGTGCCCCGACCGAAACTTCTGTCTTTCAAACAAGAATTGGACAATGTTGGAGTCTGGACAAAAGATAATGATATTGTCTTCGCACCAAATAAATGTCAGGTCTTACACTTTGGCTACAACAATCCTGGTGCTCCGATTACTTTGGATGGCTTACCTATCCGTTCTGTTTCTTCTACAGTTGATCTGGGCGTTACAGTATCGTCGAACCTGAAGTCATCTGAACATTGTGCACTCAAAGTTAGGAAAGCTTCGGCGGTTATGTATTCTATCCGGCGA
>JASANE010004265.1:0-12903 GCA_030248225.1 Trileptium ribeirensis | reverse complement strand
GTTAACGTTAGTATAACCTATTTTACATGTCTAAATCCGAGCAAGCACTTCCAAACATGACAAGGTTACGTTCCGCTTGTAGCAGATGGGGAAACTTGACATGAGTAAATAAGGGTAAATGTATAGATACGTTAACGTTAGTATAACCTATTTTACATGTCTAAATCCGAGCAAGCACTTCCAAACATGACAAGGTTACGTTCCGCTTGTAGCAGATGGGGAAACTTGACATGAGTAAATAGGGGTAAATGTATAGATACGTTAACGTTAGTATAACCTATTTTACATGTCTAAATCCGAGCAAGCACTTCCAAACATGACAAGGTTACGTTCCGCTTGTAGCAGATGGGGAAACTTGACATGAGTAAATAGGGGTAAATGTATAGATACGTTAACGTTAGTATAACCTATTTTACATGTCTAAATCCGAGCAAGCACTTCCAAACATGACAAGGTTACGTTCCGCTTGTAGCAGATGGGGAAACTTGACATGAGTAAATAGGGGTAAATGTTAGAATTGAATGTCGAATAAAAATTTGATGTCCAATAGTCAGTCCAGGTAGGCGTACGCTTGCGCTTAGAAGCGTAAAAATTTCTAGGATTTGCCAAGGGTGTGACTAGACATGGTTCCCTATGGGCGAAGCTTGAAATGATACGAAAACTTGGGGATCAAAGCAACCGAAATACGCATAAAAGTAGGCCCCACAGAGACATTGTAGGCTTCCGTGTTTCCAGATCAGATTTAGCTCTTTATTGTTCACGTAATCTGGTAAATTATGGCCATTATAGGGTGTATCCCTCAGCTGGGCTTCGATTTTCGATGTTATATTTTACTGTTTCCCTTCTGCATCAGTTCTTAAAAGGAAACTACTTCGATGCTATTATGCTTAATTATCACTGGTTTTGTTGTGCGTTTAAATCCGTTCATCCGACTCACTCAATGTCTTAACAAAATTCGTTTTCCGGTTGTAGTAATCTTATCCTTTCTTCGTCATGTAACCGGTAGCTAAGATGACTGCATCGGTTCTAGGCAAGATAAAACAATTCACCGTTCAAATTATTTAACCCGATTTATTATTAGTCGTGCTTTTTAACCACTTCGAGGAGATAAGTCTTTGAAGTTGCCAATTTTATTTTATTTTCTCCAATTTTTTGCAAATTTTCGAAAGTTTGGGGAGAGGGGAACTGCAGAGCCTCAGGGGACCCCTCACATTATCAATCGGGACACTCTCATAATATCCATTGAGGGCCCTCACATCCTAGAGCCGGCTCTGAAGTCAGGGGATAAATTTTAGGAATTTATTTGGAAATGTTTCCCAATTTCGCATAATTTGTTTGTAACTTTTACCAACTGTGTCTAAGTTTTGTCAAAATTTCCATTAATTTACGCTTATTCGTACCAATTTAGCCAAATTTTCCCAATTCTCTTCGATTTCCTCAAAATTGCCCGGGTGCGTTCGGCGCGCGGGGACAGAGAAGTGCTGAGCCTCCACAAGGATGGGTAATAGGGGTAATATTACTTGTGGGTGTAATGCGGCTCATATGGCTTCAGGGGTGGTCCGACACTTAGGGGATAACCCACTTATGGACATCTATGCAAAGTTAATATTAAATTACATTCGACTATTTTGCCCTAAATTAAAATTAAAAACATTCCTTCCTGTTTAGTTTTGAGATACAAATTTAACAATGCTCCAATGCTAAAGCGCTTTTCAAGTAGAATGTTTGAAAGCACTAACGAAAAAAAAATCTACTTGACACTAAACATACCTTAATGACAAAGTGTGCCAAGGACACCCATTAACATACCATAATTATTGCATTAGTTCACATGAGTCTACAACCAAAACAAAACAGACTGCGCCATGTTAAAACAATTTGTCAGCACAAAATGCATAAATAATTAAAGTCAAAAGCACTTAAAACTTAATAATTCATTAATTCTAAGGTTATTTAATGATAATAAAATTTTGTTGAACACGAGGTCAAAAGTGCTACACAGTTTACGCTAAAAGCTCTAGAAATCTGTGAGTCTATCTAAATCGTTAATAATCCTCTAATATATAACCTACCGAACATCATTCAGAAACAAAATGTTCGTTGCTGAATTATAAAACGTTAGAAGAAATATTTTCTTTGCTAAAAGCAATTTACTTGACTATCCGTCGAAATAAGACGACAGTAAGTAAAGAAAAACTGCCAATGCAAAAATCCTCATATCTTTACTGTAAATGAGCTTTTACCATTTACAGAAACCATGACGTTCGCTTAAAAGCTTCGGGACATCCTTAGGAGAAATATTTTTATTTGCATGTCTACCACAAAATCGTCATTTTTTTCTTAGACAAGCAATTTGTTGTTAACAGAAACGTGTCGCTTTATTCTAAACAGTTGTTAATCCGTCGCTAATGCTCCCGGTTAGTGCTTAAATGTGAAAGTTTTGTATAACCACCCTTTATCATCCACAAAAAACGCTTTAATTAAAATGGCCATTGGCGGAAACGCGAAACTATGCCTGGGGATGGTCATATTCTGCGCACCGTCGCTCCACCTCTCCCAGAGTTTTTTCGTGATTGCACCCTTGAAATTAGACGTTTATCCTCCGCAGAAACAGATGGTAAAAAAATAAACCCAAAAGTAAAAATCTAAAAAAATAAACCCATATACTAAATTTATTCAAACTCAAAAACCGACGTTTTCTCTAAAGAAAACATTTCTTGTACAACCACCTCGTATCCTTCACAGAAATCACTGATTTACCTAAAAAGGTCGTTCGCCATCTGCAGAAATAGCTGTTAGATCATAGTAGTTATTATACTCTAAATGAAAATGTCTGTTTTGCCAAAACGAGTTTTAATCCTCTACAAAAACGCTGATTAGCAATAAACGAGCATTTTTGTGTCCAAGCAATTATCCACCCGGAGAAAACACCGCTTTACCCAAAATGCCGTACAAGTGACTGTGGCTCTATTAACTAAAAATGCTGTTTTGCTTTAAACTAATTTTATTCAGAAAAACGAGAACTCCACGTAATTTCAAAATGATTGCAGTTTTGGCAAAATAATTTCAAAATTCTATATTGTAACGATTACATCTTCTCACTGCGCTCATTATAACCCCGTACCCCCAACTGGACGGCCCGTTAACACCACAATTTGCATGCTACTCATATCAGCTTGGGGATAGGGGGTACGACTTACCCCATAGTTCGATGGCACTCAGATACAAGCGTCAGCCGTGTGTATTAGCTTCACAAAGTTCAAAATATTGCTCCAAACATTTATTGCGATACAAAAAATAATGAACGTCGCCAAATGTGGCCATTAGCATTCCACATTTCGTTTATTGTCCATACCACTCACACATTTAAAACATGCGATCTATTCAGGAACAAGTAATAGTTGTAGCACAGACATCGTGCGTTAAGAGATTTGTACGCACGGTTGTAACGAGTTAAACAACACAACCGTGCGTATAAATCACTTGACAGACTCCTGGCTGGGCTACAACTGACGTGTAATACAGCTAACTTAGCTAAACGTGCGTTAAGTCATTTTCATGCACGGCTTTAACTATATAAGCTGTGTTACAACAATTATTATTATATAAAACATCAAACATTATTATTTGATCATCAAACGCTGTTTATACGGTTGCCTATGATAAAACCAATAAAATGTATTTCCTACACGAAAACACGAGATCTACATATTGATTTTAGACCTTCGATACCAAAAAATACACGACGATATATAATATTTCGACACTAATATAGCGTGACCAATAAATTTTGACACCGTTATATTAATGATATATAATATATATGTATATTGTTGATACACAATATAAATAATATATCATATATAATAGGACATATGATAAACCATACTGGCGTGGTAATAAATATATGTACGCCTAATGCAAAGCTGGGAAGCAATCTATTTATAACTATAGTATCTGTTATTCGGTATAGATACTACAGTGGCTACGATTACATTTACCAAAAAGCTATACAGGACCGGTAATAACCATTTATTTCTAACTAATATGCATATATTTCTCCAGCATCTGTCTAAACTAGGTAATCAAAAACGCATCATGGGTCTTTTCCTTTAGCCTCTCCCTGGCCGAAATCGGTCAATTTTAATGATACAGCGATAATTTTGGTACCATTAGATTCAGCTCGGTTAAGAAAATATAAATTTTAGCCACTTTTACATTTTCCTCAACGAGCCGGTTTATAAAATATTTATTTTCACAACTTTTATGACAAAATGTTAGTCAATTTTTTGGGTCCCAATTTTACGACTTAGGCTTAGTCGTAAACTTAGGATTTCACATAAATGATGTTTGCTTAAAGACCCGATGGCGCTGATTTATCACAACTTCACCCAGTTTCTCAATTCGGTTCGAATGGTATACAAAGTTAGACATTTGTCGACAAAAATTTTTTTTCGAAAACTTCGGGCACCGACGGGGCATCATTGGGAACCAAAAAATCGAAATACGTTATAAAACAGGCCAAAATGAATAATTTTCTGAATTAGTTCGTAGTTCGTAATTGCTTGAAACAAATTGCAGAAGGTGCTTCTAATGTAAAAGATAACCGGGTCATCCGGGCAAGGGTGTGACCCGGTGACCCGGTCGAAAAATGTGACCCGAATGACCCGGTGACCCGGTTCCAACGCTGGTTCGTACAACTAAGTCGATTGGCATAAGTTACCAAAAGTTGACTAATTCTGAGCATGGTGGGGCTAGCTAAAAAGACCTCAATTTCCTAACGTTCGGTACCACGGGACTATTTGGAACCCAAAAAATCAAAAAAAAATCGTCCCAAAAGTCCTCAAAATGTACATTTTTGAACCAGCTTATAGAGATTACATTTACCTAGGCGTTTAAATACAAACACTAGCTATCTAAGCCGCGTTCCAAAATTTTGGAGCTATAAATGCAAATAAAAACTTCGACATTTGATAGCTAAATAAGTACAAGCACTGTATGATACTATTTCGCAAACAAAATGCAGTCACGATATTTGGGAAACTAATATAACAAAAGCAACTTACTATTCGGTAAACATAGTAGAAACGATACGTGACAGATCATATTGGCCGTGTTCACACTGCATCCGATCCGTCCGAATTGTGTGCACATTGTATCCGAACCGATCCGGTACGACTAAACTGCATACGTAACGTATCCATGTATATGTGTTTATTTTTCGCACTATTTCTCAAGATTCGGATGCAAAAAAATGTGCATGCTCTTTCGGATTGGATGCAGTGTGCACTAGAGGTCGGAATGGGCCTAAATTTTCAGGCCTGAATCGGCCAGGAATCTTCAAGAACAGGCCCAAAGCCCTGCCCACATGAAATTTAAGCAGGCCCGGCCCGAATTAAAGTTGAGCAGGCCCGGCCCGGCCCGACCCGAATGAAAGCTGAGCAGGCCCAGACCGACCACGTGAAAACTGGGCAGGCCCGGACCGACCCGAATGAAAGCTGAACAGGCCATGCCCGACCCGAATGAAAGCTGAACAGGCCATGCCCGACCCGAATGAAAGCTGAGCTGGTCCCGCTCGACCCATATGAAAAGCTGAGCTGCTCTGGCTCGACCCATATGAAAACTGAGCAAGACCGACACGAAAAAGCCTGACGTAGCTGACATGCTTACGTTACCATTTCAATAATTACGTAAAATATATGTAAAATCAGAATTTTATTATCGATTCAAAATATTGAACTGTTATTGTGTCTGTTTGCTATTGTAGTTAGCTGCTATTTTTTCAGATTAAAAGCAATTGTTTTAGAAAATGATGGTAGCCCTTATTATTTTTCATAATTTGGGACAGGATAAAACATCGTATTTGCTGTGCGTGCAATGATACCTACACAGATGTAATTTAAAAATATATACATAGATTAAATACATTTGCAAAAATTAAAATTACATTGATATTGTTTTAGTTACATATTTCTTGACTTAGCTGTTTTATCTAGACCTAGAAATATTTAGCTGAACCTGAGCCTCACCCAAATCCAATATTGAAAAAATCACCTGAACCTATAAAACCGAATACGTCTACATTAGAACGTTAACATTTAAACATATAGGAATAATCCAAATCTTAGATACGTTTTCCTTACAAAAATATACGCCCTCTAACATTACAACGTATAGTCAACCAGCCTAATAAGAACAGCGCCTAATAAGAAGACCTTACTGTTCTTATTAGGGCATATATTTTTACGTGCCTATTTGTCTTATATATTCCAATTTTTTCCTTAGCTGAAGCTACATTTTGTACTTTACATTTACAGAGTACGTTGTTAGTATCATTTTATTCTTATATTGGGTTAAGGGATTGGGGACTCAGGATCTGCTCAAGTTCCTGATTCGGGAAAGGGAAAACAGTTTGTTTCATCAAAGAGTCAAAATCGCCCTGCTTTTCCGGTCTAATCTTCGAGTGAAGAGGTTGCTGCAACAGTAAATTCCGACAGTGATATTTCTGGCGTCGAACTCAACGTCAATTGTTGCATTGCGTGCGGCATTGAATATGAGGACTCAGACTGTTGTTGATTGAAATGTGTTGGGGGATGTGAACGCTGGATTTTCCGCGACTGCTGTTTTCTTGTGATGAAGATGATGACTATTATTGTCGAAATTGCATAAAGAAACAAAAGTATATTGATGACGATTTTGATATGCAACAGTGAGGAAAAGAATTGGGTTGTGGTGTTACATCAGTTAACTACAAAATTTAATGAGTTTTATTGACAGTGAGCCAAGTGTTATGTCTTCTAGTAACTGCATTTTTGTTTTTAAAACTTCGGAAAGTGTTCTTATTGAAATATGGGCTCTTAATACGAACGCAATGCAAAATATTATGGCTGTTCTTATTAGGGCACCGGTGCCTAATAAGAACACGTTACCGCACAGTCATTTTGATTAAGCGCACAGGAGCCAGAACGCGCAAATCTGAAAGTTGTTTTGACAGCATATGCGCAAGACACGAGGTGCGCAACCACCAAAAGAACACCAGTTTTGATTCAGTTTTACCGGTGGCATGGTTGAAAAACTTACAACAGTGTTCTTATTAGGGCGGTTCACTATACCTTCCCTCAGCGTTACTTGGGCCAAAATATATATATAACTAAAGTACAGAAGTACTGTTAGCAATACATAAATAGGCAGCATTCAGCCAAAATAATGCCCTAGCGGTACCAGTGCTGAAAGAGAGTGAGGGTAGCAAACGGAGCTTCGTTAAATAAATGACCTTTTGAGCATTATCACGATCACTGAGGATGATCTTTTATACTGCAAAAATTTCTCAGAAAGCTTTTGGCATAAAAAGCATGGAAAGGGTTACGAAAGACAGTTACTAACGCACCGTAGGTGTTCATAAAGCGCAAATCCCTGATATAGATATTAGATGCACATCATATGTATAACTGTAAACTAGTTGCCACAAAGGAGTGCCGTCTTCTGACCTAGTATATTTTAGCCATTACGTTGGTTTTCAGGAGTTCGCCAACAATCTCAGCAAACGCAGGAACAATAGTTATTACTTATCTAATCCCAAGACACTTTGAATAATGTACCCTCTATACAAAATACACGTGTGATTCGGATCGGATTGGACGCAACGTGAACACGGACATGTACTTGCAGCAGCTCGAACAAAAAATTCACAAAGACGCTTGACTGATATATGAAATTCCTGACTAAAAAAATTATGCTAAAATTAATTTACATAGTCTAAAACTGTGTCCTAAAATGGACAATATTGTACAAACTTGTTTACGCATCGCAGATAAGTATTATTCAAATAAGAGACATACTGCAATAATCAAAAATTTGAATTAAAACCAAATAGAAATTATTTTTATTTAACGCATGAATCCTTACAAATTAAAATAAAAAACGACAAGGCTATGACGCCCGCTGTAACATGAACTATGATGATCTTTTGCTGACAATGAAATTCACGGTTACAAAAAAAGTTAGTGTTGCTTATTAGGGACTTATATTTTATAGTACCGTTTACATTTTTCTGTTTAGAATAATGGTCTGTTAAAAGCATCGCACGAAACGTCCTCTGTATACAACCGTGGCTACAAAATGCAGTTTCAAACATATTTAGCGTTTCTGTTTCGTTACAGCGAATTGTTCCAAGCGAATACCACTTTACTAAACAATCAACGCTACACTTTTATTTGAATACATCATAAATACAAATTTGTTAAAACAAACCACCCGCGCTTATTTCACGTAAAGAATTTTCTGGACCGTTGGGCATTAATGTGGCTTGAGGTAGAGGCTTAATAGATACTTGATTTTTTGCTGATTGAAATTTATGGTATTCGGGAGTTCGCCGATCAATGCCCTGACCAAGCAACATTAATGGCGCCGAAATTCAATCCATAAAGCACCGTTCTCGATATACTAAAAGCCTAAGCTTCTCATCTTATTTAATCCAACGCGTGTTCCACGCTCGAACAGTTTGCTCAAATTGAACGGAATTTTTAAAAGAAACTGTTTTTTCAAATTTAAAACTTTTTCCGGTTATACATCTCTCCGATGACTGGTTAAAAGTATATCCCTATAAAGTTTGAAGAGTGTTCATACGTTCAAACTTACCTAAAATGCAACAGTTTCAAATTTTGACTAAAATTGGAGGAAAAATTTTGAGCGTACGAACAGGTGCCTAGGGCAAGCCTAGTCGGTTCGCTGCTGCCGCTCGAACGCTCCGCATTAAGCTATTGTTTCTCCTGACAATATAACATGCAGGTCCGAAAAGAAACATGAACCGCTCTACAGTAGTAAAAAATCGTATTACTAAACATTCTACAAAATTTCGATAAGTTTGCGGGATAGCTGAAACAATGGTTACACAATGCTGTCATGAAACCTGATTAATCACAAAAAGTCGGTACATGTTTTACGAACAATGTACCAGCACAACAAATATATATTGTAATGTACTTTAAATGGCACTGTAATACCTACCATTTGCTTTTCAAATATGTCACTAACCTGTTCCCTTTCTAAAGATATACTGTTGCGCCCCTCAGCTTTAGTTGGAACAGAAATAAAATTTACTCAAAAACTACGATATATACTATCTTCGCTTTCAGAAAACACAGATTTAAGATAGAAAAATTTATTTGATCAGATCGTAACAATACAATTATATATCACAGATCAATGGAAACCAATTCCGTAAGGTTGTACAAATGAACAGCAATTTATAATGCAGAGATTGTATATAGATAACTGTTCATGTTTTTCCTAAGTATATATACTGCAACGTACATGTACGACCCATGGGTGATACGGGCAAATTTCGACAAGTAATATCCAATCTCAAACATGTGTTTCAAAATGTGATCTAAAATGTACGAAAATGCGCAGACAAAAATTGCAGAAGAGTACGGCACTCAGTCATATCGATTGTCTTGTACGACATGGTCGTCTTTTGGCTGGCTTTCCCACAAACCCTAAGTCTTTGGGATAATCCGAAGCACATCATTGCATAAGGAATGCCTGCATGAATATGATCCAGCACAATACTCTTCTACAATTTAGTGTTCATTTCCTTTTGCTATTAGCAAGAACGCATAAAGGAAGAGTATGACACTTGCCTGTACTCTAATGTTAATCCATATTTGATGACACAAGCGTTTTCGGGTCTACGCACATCATTTCTGGTGGAGATGAGCATCACGCACTGACCGCACGAAATTTTGTGGGGAATAGCTCGTATTACGGGAAGGGGTGGTAGGTCAGACCCCCAAGTCTGAAATTGAGTCTGTGGAAAAAATCTGTTACCGATGCAATGGACTACTTTCAAACCTGAACGGCGAGTCTGACCTACCCCCAACCCGCACAAAATGTGGGCAGGTTCAGTGAATGATAATCCCCAGAAATGAGGTGGTACAACCGAAAACTCCCGTGTCATCAAACACGGGTTAACATTACAGAGTGCAGGGAAGCGCCATACTCTTCCCCTTATGCATTCTTGGTAACGAAGAATACAAAACGCTACATAATAAAACCAAATTTAATTTTTAATCATGTTAATTCTTAATGTAATTAAAAATTTTTTCTTGACATTTTATTATTACCACAACAGTTAACAAACGTAACCCCGAAATCACGGTTGCAAAAGTATTGTTAATTGAAAATTAGCCGTTCAAATGTGGTAAAAAATACATGTCGTGCGAATATCTTTTAGTGCTAACATTCTTTGACAGAAATGACAATCGGGATTGAAATGAGCATCGAACACTTCTCGAACAAAAGATTGATAATATTCGAAACTACCGTCGGTAGTTGCGCCTTGTGTCATTTAAATGTGATCCTATAGCTAATCTTAGTTGGAGTCTTGACCTATTGTCACTGAAAATCTGTTTTCACGGCTTTGCGTTATAAAGCTTGTAAATTTGCTAACATTTATTTTAACGACTGCAAACTCAGGTACAGATTCACCATGTTGTTTTACGTAGGGATATAAAAGCTTTTGATTGTTCGCAAGCCCAGACCGATCAACCCTTCTTTTCATGCCTAAATTTCAAAATTAATTGGATCTCATGAAGTACTTGTTTCTTTTACTACGCATTAAAATTTATTGGTCCGCGTCTTGACAAGAAACAAATAGGCAATTTACATTACAATAAATAATTAAATATTTTCAAGAAGTATAGACGGTAGTAGCGATCGCGCCACGAAGGGCGCTTAGTATGTTATTATTATTTACCAAATTATTCTTTCTGTCGGACAGCCACTTCAGATGACTACCATGCACGATTTGTTAAATAAAAATATACACTATTTAATGTGGTAATGTCTTCACTAAATCGTAAATTATTCCCACTAACAGATCGTCTGTACTGAATCGATTATACGGTATCCGAGTACTATGTTACACATAAGACAAGCTAAAACTGAATAAACCTCACCAATGTGCTATACGGTTCGAATTAAGTCATTCTTGGATAGTATTGTAGTTACTGTTAAAATTTAGGTTTCCACACACGTTCATACAATGATTACATTATAACCCATAGGCGCGCATAGCAGTTACCCTAAGGGACTGACCCCTCCCTCCAAATTGTATATTTACCCTCCTGCAAGCCACACTTACCACCTTCCCTGAACCCTTTTGGAAAATTAGCAAAATTTGGCCCACCTCCCCCGAAATCGTAACCACGTAACCCGCCTGAACCGACAAAGCTCGCGAACCTATTCATAACCCGTGCAATTTATCCAAAACCTAATATCCGGTATAACTTTTTCAGAAGTATATAACGTAAATACGATATTTATCTGTACGTAGAAAACCAATATGCATAAATATTTGCCTAGAATAAACGATCCGCTGTATTAATTGGAGCTAAAGCCCCAACAACACACCTTTTAAATAACTTTATTGGCATTTTCTTACGTTTTTCATTGCGTATAAAATAAAAAAAGACATCTCTGTATATCCAGTTTGAACTGAACCTTCGATCTGTAAATCTTTTTATCGCAATCTATACCACTTGAAGCTTGACAGAAGACATAATTTATTATTTTTTATCAATTTAGTGACTATGCCCGTTGTACAAGCTTCCTTGCCAATTCAAAAATGTTCAGTTTCCAAGGAGTCTGTAGCTACAATAGAACAAAGTTAACTGCGAACCCAGCGGGTATTCAGTGGCACAAACGTATTATTTAGTCCCAGGACGCCAATTCTTTCACATAGTCCGGAGGCGAGTAGAAAGGCTTGCTAACCAAATCAATCATCGCCTGTCCACAAAGCGGGCACTCTTCAGTCGCTTCCCGTAGCAACGCTTCACTTGGACCAACGTTCTCGTTCAACTATAATCAACAAACATGTTGGCAAAAATGCTCAATTAGACAGCTATAAATCCATAATTCGTTTTAGGTATTGACGATTGCAATAACTGCGTTACACATTTATAATAAGCCCGCTCTACGAGCACACTTATGCACACCCATTACGCCTCAATTGATCACTGCACTCAATTGATCGCCTTTACGACTAAGCCAGCAATAAGCAAATAACAGGCCAGGAGCAGTCGGCTGTGTCGGCTTCTATGCTACAAACCCTCACTCTGCTCAATGCCATAGCAAGCTTCCGAAATTCTCAAAGAGAAAACGATAAGCAATATTAAGGCAGCATGCCCATATGACAAACGTTGATATTTTGTGCAAATTTAGGTATAATTTAAGCAGTTACCAATTTTCACATTCCAAAAAGTGCACAACCAGATAAATTTTTTCATCAAAACTGGTTTTTAAAAATTATTTTGTTCATTATGTACATCATAATATTGTAAACGGGTAAATTATACTGCTGCGTCTACATAACGTCAGTATTGATGTTAACTTACCACACTCTCTAGGCAGTCTGAATGAAAATGATGCTGACATGGAAATACGCAAAAATCCCGAATCATCAAAGGGCTTGCGCAGCGTTCGCACCGCTCCGACAGCCGCACAATAGTGTAGCGTTTTCTAGTTGTTGCAATCTGTTCTTTGATCTTTTTCGCTGCTGCCGTGGCATCAGCCATATCCTCCTATAATAAATTACTAATAATGCTAATTTGTTATTTTATGAAAAAACTACTGCATCTCAACAGCTGTTGCGCTCCAAAGAGCATAATTTTTACACTAACGCGAAACGCGACGCTACATATTATATAAATAATACAATAATTTCTAACCACTGCTGTATGAACTTGCAAAAACTACTCGATGGCAAAAATTTCAGAATATAACCAGATGCTTCGCTAGTACCGCTGGGTCTACAAATTAAGTTCTGTTTTACATAGCTAGAAATCACTGTAATTCATAGAACCTCTCAAATTTAATATCCGACAATGAAACAAGTACCGTAGA
>JASANE010004264.1:0-57929 GCA_030248225.1 Trileptium ribeirensis | reverse complement strand
AGTGCGCGGACCGAAGTTAAACCGTATAAACACCATACAACGGAAAAACGTCAAGACATCTTCCCAAAAGACTTTCATCGAAGTGTGGTCATGACCACACCATGGTGCATGGTACTCGGAAGGGCATACATTGCAGCACAAGTCATGGTGTCGCTGACACCATGTATATTACCCTATGGTGTCTTCGACACCCTATGTTTGAATACTTATTTTAAAAAGGGCGGGAAACCTAGCTAACTGAAATTTGAAAAGATTTACGCTAATTGATTGTAACCCATAAACCATCCGGTTGAAATATGAAGTGCGCGGACAGAAATTAAACCGTATAAACACCATACAACGGAAAAACGTCAAGACATCTTTCCAAAAGACTTTCATCGAGGTTAGCTAGAAGTTAATGGTGTCCGTGACACCATGTATAATTGTTGAAGGTGTCCGAAACACTATATAGAATTGCTTAGAATACAGTGTTGGTGTTCTCTACACTATATCGTTAACGGTGTTAGGCAGGCTGTACGTGGACAAAACTTCCACATGGAGGGCAACTTATAACGTAAACGCCGCATAAATATGGCTCAAAGAGGTAACCACAACCCCTATTGACACCCATGCTTTAATGGGTATACTTTGATACAAACCGTGTAATTTAGGAACGGATTAGCGAACATCGCATATTTTGATTACTGAATAGTTTTAGGGAACCATACCAACTAATGAAAGCATTTATTGATAAATCCATGGCATCGAACGCAGTGGTTGGCCCATCCGTATATTCAGGCCAACATCAGCTCAGGTATTTCCGTCATAGCTGAAAATTTGGTATAATGCAACCAAATTTGGTCCACATTTTATAGACAGTGTGGTTTCGTGCTATAACTTTAATGCCGCTGTTTAATGTATCAATACATGCTTTGCCATCGTGATGTCGGCTTCCACAAAAATCAAAAGGCCTAAGATTTAAAAAAATTTGTTATACATTAAATCTACGTAAACATGAATCAATAATTACCTTTGGGTGTTGTTTAGTAGCTAATTTCAATCATTAATCATTTATTATTAGTTTGCATTTCTTATATATTATGTAACAGCCCGAAATTTTCAGGATTTTAACAGGATATATGATGGAGAAAATATCCAAATCAAAGTTAAAGACGGGGAAACTGGATGCGATGGGCGATCGGATACCGGTGGAGCGTGACCTGAGTACTATGTTGTGTATTATCATTTATCGTTGTCATAAAAATAAAAATGTATTGTGGATGTAATTTGTCGCATCGTAACGCTCCACCCGCCCGAGGTGCACGGAGTGATTTTGGCACCAAAATGGAATAATCGTAAGTATGGTATCCGGTCGACCCTAAGTGAATTCAATGATAACATGTGCATTTATAAATTATTGGATGTGTGCATAAAGAAATGTTATTTTATTTTATTTCATATCTTATTTTATATTTGTAAAAGGGTGTAGTACCGCGTGGCCGGATGGATCGGGGCAGCGTGCGGGATTTTAAGCAAAATTCTAATGGGGGAGCCTTTGTAGCATTTCGGACCTCGAGGACCCATCCTGGCATGCGGTTGCGGAATAACTGAACCAAGGAGTAAATCGAGCAATCAAATTTTCGAGAAAGAAAAGCGACAGAACCTATCTAAAACGTCATTTTTACAGGATCTACTTAAAAGCAAAATTTTTATATTTTCTGACACTTTAGGCCAGGTAGGCTTATCTCGTTACCAAGAGGGTCCCCTAAGGCTTCAAAATTTTGTGTTCGGGCCAACTTGGTCTCTACCTGTAAGTACTTAGGGACTTCTAAGTAGGCGTTTAAACACCCATTTTTCAAAGATTTAAAGCTCAATCGAAACAACCAAAACTCCCCAGTTTTTTAAGCCCTACACCTCTACGGGGCCTTACCCTAACTGTTTCATCGAAAACCGGGACCACCTAACTTTACTGGTCCTCACAGGACCCTGATAACCCCCTCGGGACGCCGAAATTTCCTATATTCGCCGCACAAAATAGCCTTTGACAGGCTATCAGTTTGTTTTAACACTCCAAATTTTATTTTTATCAGTAGGCGACCAGCCAGGGCATATGTCTGACCGCGCCCCCGGCCGCCTACTGTTTTCCGTTAGTTCGCAATCATCAACAATAGGTTCAAATCGTGATACAATTCGAGCATCCTGAGCGCTCGTGTAATTTTCCTCTCGAGAAATGCCGCGCCGACCAGCGCGAGGTTTTGGGTTTGCTGGCAGGCGTCGGCCACTGTACAGCTAAATGTTGTTTACAGCAGTTTGTGAGGGGCTGTCTGGCTATAACCGGCGATGTACAATTTGGTTGCTGCCTGATGATGGCATTGTGTTATATTTATATGTTTATTCAATTTTATTTTTCAAATTTAAATTTTCTTGTAGGGAACCAAGGCAACAAGCAGAGAGAAGTCGAAAGGGGGCAAGTTCGGAGTATAAAAAGCATAGGCCCGATGCAGCGTCGGGACCAGTCGAGTGGAAGGGCCCCAGAGTCGGCAGTTTCTCATTGCTCGTGGCGGTTGTCGCTCGGGCATTTTGTTTAAATTATTTTTGCTTTGAGTTTTCGTTTTTTCGCTTGTGGTTTTGCCCAGGAGGCTCTCACTGTGTAGCACAGAGTAGAGGTCCTCCTGGTGCGTTTTCCATGCTTTCAAAATTTCACGAGCGCGAGCTGCCTTTGCGGGTGCTGGCGCGTCCGACGGATGCTCCGCGCACCCGTAAATGCAGCTCCACCAAATTAAAGAAATTGCACGCTAGATTGCACGCAAAATTAAACTCTCGACTGGTTTCCCGCTCGCCGGGTCGCAAAATTTTAGTCCGAGACCCGAGGGGGGCGAAAATTGACATTTTTTGATGTGAACGGCGATAGTGGGTGAAAATGCACACGGGAAGGGGAAGGACACAAGGACACGGGAGGGGTAAGGCATTTACTGAGGAAAATTAGTAGCGTGTTGACCTGGAGGCAGCCGCTATGGCAAGTGTTGATTACGTATCAGCAAAGATCCGCGCTAGGCTACCCCGTCAAACTCTCGAGCAATCGGTCCCTGAGCGTTTCATTTAATCGGTCCTCGGTTAAGTCGTTCAAAACCAGTCTTCTAGGTCGTTTAGACACGGTAGAAGACTTTATTAATTTGCATCAAACAGTTTAGGACCCCGCCGCAAATTGGCATCATAAAACATTTCTGATTTTTCAAACGACCTTCAAAAGACAATGGAGCTTATTTTGACTTGTGCTCCATCCGCGCTCGCTTTCAAAGTAGCAGCTTGAGTCGAGACTAAGTCATAGGAAAATCTATAAGAACAACTCTCGGTCACACGACTTAAAGACCCAGTTATTGGGGAGCAGAGCGAGTAGTCCGCCCGGAACGGACGCAGTCATTTGCACGCAAAGAGCGTTTTAAAGAAATGAAGAACGGAACAGACGTTAGTTTTGAAATTCGAGATTCTGCCCTGAGCCTTGTTTTATCTGTCAAAATTTTAATCTACTAGCCTCAAAACGGACGGGTCTCATGCCGTGAAGAAACGGTAGAGCACTCCGTCGCGCATTTTTAACAATAGAATAACTGTCTTTGGGTCGATGCGGCTACTCCATAGGGTGCTACTCCATAGGGCAACCTTTCGTGCGTTATCTTCCCCCAGTTTTCACGGTGTTGGTAAGGTATTGCTCTAACCAAAGGTATTGCTCTAAATCACGCAGCCCTTTTGGTTCTCAAATTAAGCATTTTGCTGAGGGACGCGGCAGCACCCGTCGTATTCATGCTTGCAAATGATTGCGGACCCTCACCTGAATCAAAGACACTCAGAGGAATAAAGCACCAACTCGTGAAGGAGACGGAGTCAGCTGCGATGCATAACTGAGTTGTATTTTAAGTAAATTCTCGTGATTGCACCGGTTAGTCGTGCGACGGCCAGAGAAAAATAACAAGCAATTATCTCTCCAGGCTTTTTCCTTGAAACCAAATTAGTAGGCGCGGGCCCGCACTCCGTGTAGACACGGTGGGTCCTTCGTAAAGCAATTGTTTCCATGCCAATTCATAAATTCACAATCTTTACAAGGCAACCAATGTTCGAGAGACGCAGCAGCGCCTTCCCCTATTACAAAGACCCACATTTTCAATCCGACCTCGTCGCAAGCAAATTTTGATCACAAATTTTGATTGCGAGCAGTCTGCAGCTGACCTCCGGACTCAGTGAAACGACTCCAAAGGAACGACAAAAGTCTGTTACAAGCAGGCCTGAAATCAGGGACCCTGTGCATTTACAAGTACAGCTCTTCAGCGGCGAACAAGGGAATGCATGTGTTCGTAGTGTCAAGAAGTCGGTGCATGTTTTTCGAGGTATAAAATTATGGGACGCGCCGAGCCGATTTTTCCACGTCCCCAGCAAAGGGTCGTGTTGCCAGGAATTTCACATAACCAGATAATGGTTAAAGTGTGTCCTGCGAGGTACCCATGTAATCTCGTTGTTCATGTTCGTGTAAATTTTTGTATGCACTAAAAAAATTGCCATAATTCAATAAAGTGTTAGAGTGTTAAATGTTGTACATAGGCGACACGTTTTGTTGAATTGACATCTCAGGAACTTGAGACCAAAATTTTAGCGCACTGGATAACTCAATCGTTCCAGGATTAGGACAATAATACAGCATAGGATCGAACAATAATACCATATCAAAAGTTGTACCCAGGTCACTCCGGGAATTTTAGGACAGGATAGGTTTTACCCGAGTGGCCACCTTAGAAATCGATTTCGGTTTCGGCCCTGCATTTAGGAGAAAATTGCTTAAGTCCCCTATGAGGAACAAAAATTTAGTTCTCTAGGGAGTCCTAAGGTCGCAAACCATAAGTAGGCTATCAAGATCTTGACATCATGAGGGAAAGGCGGGTCAGCCTTATTACCTGTGAGCAGGCTTAAGGGTTGACCCTCCCTCAGAGGGACCTTCATGCCATTAGATACGTGGGCCAATATAGGGCCAGGCCGAACACCCTGGTTAACCCGCCGGCAGTCTGCTAAACTAAGCGATTCCTTTAGGTCAGCTAACGGTTCACCGGGGAGTCGTGGAAGCCGGGGTTGTCCGGGCACCACATTCAAGCAAAGGGTGGTGCAGCTGGGATTCCTTAGGGCCAGAACTGGTCCTAGTACATTATAGCTCCTATGTACGTACTGGAATTGTGATTTTTTCATGTACACCTGGCAGTTTATGGCTTATTGCTGGAGTCTATTCCCTAATCAAAAATTTCATGTGGCTAAAAGCGCTAAAATCAGATTTTATTTAACCGCATTGCTGAATAAATAGATTATCTTGTTGCCTGGCTAAAACCTAATACAGACAACTGTACACCAGGCAGTTTATGGCTTATTGCTGGAGTCTATTCCCTAATCAAAAATTTCATGTGGCTAAAAGCGCTAAAATCAGATTTTATTTAACCGCACTGCTGAATAAATATATTATCTTGTTGCCTGGCTAAAACCTAATACAGAATTTTAATACACCAATAATAACTCCAAAAGAACTAACAGATGTCTTCAATTTTTTTTACGTTTAATGTGTAAGGATTAACAAATAGTGGTATATAAATTTGACTCTAACGTCTCTCCTTTCACGAGCAGTGATTAAACAAGGCGCATTTCTAAGAAAAATAATACAAATGGTGTGGTGGAGTTCTAGTTTATAACGTGTTAGTAAAAACTAATTTGATTCAAATTTTCATATGAAATGAACATATTATTGGTTTGGGTATACTACAAAAACGATTTTTCTAAAGCGAATGGTTCCAGCGGAGGATTTGGTTGACAAGTTAATACGCAAGTTGCCTCAGTTTGACAAAGTGAAAAATACCTAATCAGTGCAAAACATAATATAAGATAATGCAGCATTATTTGAACGTCAATCTTCCTGAAACATTGGCTAAGCTTATGGATGACACTGGTAGATTGGCTGGTAGGATTCGGTTCCACGAAGAATTTTATGGCCTATGTAACTTTCAGTGAAATGCATGCTATGCCGTGCTCGATATAGCAGACTAACGCTAAGCCTTAGCCCAAGGTATTCATCATTTACCTTAAGATGTGTGTGGCAGGGCCTGATTTTGTCACAATCTACCGCGGCACTAACGCAAAGGTTGGCAAGCCTCGATTTGCCTTTGTGACATTTTTGGCTGAGCCATACCTTACAAATACATTAGCTAATAGTAAAGCCGGGCTGAAAAATTGTCACAAAGGCCGAGATCAGCTCTTAAAGCCATTTTGACGGCAATGGAAATCAAGAAACAATGGAAATTGGTGACACTTTTGGTGGTATGTTTGTAGAACTTCCTTCCAGTGACAACAGGGCATGTTTCGTGCCGCAGGGAGCGTGGTTTACATGGCTGCCAGGTTGGCTTATAGAAGGCACATAAACAAAAATTTTGAAAATACTGAAATTGACCTCTTGATTTATACGAGAAATAAATCTTAAATTGACAAAAATCCTGTATTTATGCGAGACACATTAAGTAATGTCAATATTGTTATTTTCTGTGAAGAACTAAATATTTTCTTTATAACACAATCTAATGAAACTGAATGTAAAAATATATTTCAGTAGTCTGTTTCGGCAATCAAACCATGTCACTTAGCCGCTCTCGGCTAGTACAAACGTACGTACTAGCATAGCTTGACTATTTTACTCATGGAGGGCCGGATGTGGCTGCGTGATCATGCACCTTTTTGCCAAGCGTCTCAATTTGCCATGTGACAGAGTTTGGCCCTAAGTGCCAATATTTTAAGGTAAATGATGCATAAGCTTCTTATGTGAGCCTTATTCTAACCCTATACCCAAAGCGGGAGACTACCGGCAACAAAACCTCCATACTAAGTTATTGTTTCTCCTAACGATATGACGGACCACCCCTAAACCAAAAAGTTATTATAAATAAATATTTGCTACTAGTCATAATTTTATGGTCTTATATATGGCTCTTGTGTTCACAGTGCACGGATAATTTAAATGGCAGATGTATATCTTGTTGACGGCAACTATCTCCGGAATAATACATTTGAGGCCTATATATACGCTATCGAATATAAATTTTAGATAAAAATGTTTTAAATTTCAAATAATTCTAAAATGACTTTTACACTGCAAAATTGGGCATATAATGCGTTTACACTGCGTTTAATATCCATGGTATGATGCATTATTCCTCATAATATTGTAAAAACTCAGTTTAAATCTTAAATTCTAAAATCATATTCAATATATATATAGTATAATATTATGGTTATCTGTACATTTTACGAGCTAACATCATGTTACTTGTCTAGACTTTAAAAAATATAAAATAAAATAATGTTAAAAACGCTGCTTGTAACATACTTTTAAGTTGTAAAATGCTTCGGTGTCCAGTGTCGACTGAATATATAACCTTCCTTAGTTAAACGTGTTTGATATTTGCTGTATTTCTGGCCAAGGAACTGAGTAGTGAATGTGGTTTAATTTTCGCTATATTGAGTGGATTTGATAGATACACAGCGTACTGTTCAATATATTGTTATTTTATGTTTCTATAGCATACACTGGTAGACAGAAAAACAGTAGAAGATTTGTGGTGATACTGTAGAAGACCACATTCTTAATATGCCTGCAACTAGACCACCCAAGTATCCTCGACGAAATGTTTAGGTAAATTTATTGATTCCACATCTAACATTTTTAAGAAATGTTTTTATCCAAGTGTGAGGTTTCATTTAGGCACACAATGTGTAAACGGTACGGACTACCTGGGTTATAAATTTTCTTAACTCTTTACTTCCTGAATTAATTTACGTTTCGAGTATCGATAAACTATTGTTGGTGGCCGGGAGGTATCGAACCCCGAATCCTCGGCTGAAAGTCACGTTTACTAATCATTGAGCTATCTCAGAGCTACTGCTCGGATCCATGAACAAAACGCATGCAATCGTGCAGCATTCATGAATTTAATTTGTACTTCAAATTCGAACGTAACTTGTTGTTGTCGTACAACAATATAAGTTAATGGGTTAAATATGTGGCGCACTAAATTTTGATTAACGCTTTACTTCCTGAATTAATTTTCGCTACGAGTTTCGATGACCTACGGTTGGGCACCGCGAGGTATCTAACCACAAACGCTCGAACTAACTATTAAGCTATCTTAGAGCTATTTCGGGGATCCCTAAGGTTCATCGAAAAGCGACCGAACGACAACACACGTCCAACCGTGCAGTATTCGTCCAATTTAGTTTATACTGCACATTCAATCGTAATTCGTTGTTGTCGAACAACAGTAGGAGTTAAAGGGTTAAACAAGTGACGTACTAAATTTTTATTACACTTTTAATTCTTGAATTAATTTACGTTTCGAATATCGATGAACTATTATTGGTCGCCGAAAGGTATTGAACCGGAACACTACGGTGAAAGTCACGTTTACTAGCCATCGAGCTACGTCAGAGCCATTGCTCAGATCCATTAGGCTCCTCGAAAAGCGCGCAAACAACAACGCCAGAGCAACCGTGCAGTATTCGTCAAATTTAATTTGTACTGTAAATTCAAACGTATTTCCTGAATTCACGTTTGAGTATCGATGAACTGTTGAGACATATAGCTCCCAAGGCTCTGGTGAAAGTCATGTTTACTAACCATTGAGATATCTCAGAGCTATTTTTCCCGAATTCTTAAGGCTCCTCACAAAACGAGCGAACAACAACGCGTGTACAATCGTGCAGTATTCGTCAAATTTAGTTTGTACTGCACATTCAAACGTAATTTGTTGTTATCGAACAACAAAAGGAGTTAAAGAGCCAAAGAGGCTTTACTAATTACTGATATGAAAACCTTCCAGGTTTGACCAAATTATTTTATATATTTTATATATTATCTATCCGTTCTGTTATACACTTTATGTCACGAGATACCGGGAATTTAGATGTTTATCAACTGATTAGCCACCGTATACACATGCCCCATAGCGGTTTTGTGATCTATGATATTTTCTGATGTCCGGAGCTATCATGTGAGTTTCAACCAAAGCTACAATCTATACCTGAACATTTACTGCAATTCCATGACATCTACATTTATATATTAATATCGAAACAATCTTAAGGCTAAGTGATCGACCAACCACACGATATCCTATTTCCATAATATTTTTTCTTATAACGATCTTGTAAAATATTTTGAGGGCTTTTCTGTTAGCTGCCCCCCCCTGAGTTCGAGGTTAAGTATTTTACCTAAGCTTCTGTATCATTGTCAAGATTTCTTAACCATTTAATATCCGAACTAGTTGGTGCATCGTGCAGTATTTCACACAAACTCATGGTAGCACCGCAGATCGAAACCATCCGTATTTGTGACCACGGCGTACGCAAACCACTGTGCTGTCTGGAAGTAAGTTGTGGCTTGGTTCCTTAAGAAAATCTCGCAAAGTGAACGAATGACAACGCGCGTGCAAACGTGCGCATCGCGACATACTTAGTTTGCACGACTCATTGCAATACACGCTGCTGCCAATTGGCTGAGTTGGGAATGAAATGTTGGTGAAGCGACTGAATAATTATGATTAATGAGGTGACTGACTAATAATTTTGAATTAACCCTATAACGGCCGAGCTAGCTTGTGTATCGTACAAAATTTGAAAAATTCAAACCGGCTCTGCGAATCGAACCCTGACCGCATTTGCGAGAACGACGTACGCAAGCCACTGATCCTTCAGGGAACTGTTGTTCGGTTCCTTAAGAAACCTCGCTCATGGGGCGAATGACAAACACGTGTGCAAATGTTCACGACGCAATGAAATACGCCCTGCTGCCAACTGGCAGAGTTGAACATGAAAGGGCTAATGAAAATGATACATATGTAGCATTTTTGAATACACAATTTTGTGATATATAAATTTTTACTAACAGAGAAAATCTCAAGAACACTTTTATATTAACCAAGTAAACTTTCAACTATCTATCTGCCGAACATTCAATGGATAAAACTAATATTCTGGTCTGTGTACCAAAAATTTTACCAGTATCGGTTTTGCGGAATCTAGGCTAGATATGCGATGTTGTTTCCGGCTTGTGCAGAAATTTCTAGTTGTGCTTCACGTCACGAACGGGTATATGAATGTTTCTTACTAAACCTCGGTGTAGAGCTCTGTTGCGTAAATTGAACTTATCCGTAAATTAATAATACGTGTCCAATTTTGATTCACGGTCACTATAATTCAATCGCCCATTAAAAACTTTAATCCACGTGCAGTATGGACTAAATTATTCTGAAACATTGGACGCCATGAAATTTAGTCGTGCGTTAAATTTCTTGGTTCTACAATGTACCAGGTAAAACTCAATAGATACTTAAAAGCTCATCTTGAACCCTTGAAGAAACGTGTGACACTCATGCTGCAGTACACAACATAAGTTCTAAAATGTTGAATAGGTTGTATATTTTACAATATGTTGCAAATATATAGAAGCAGTAGCTGTGATCTATTTTTCATACAAAAAATTAAGTCTCAAGTCAAAATCAGGCTGAAGTTACATCGGCGCAGAAATTGAATTTAGATATAGCAGACTTCATATTTTAATCGGCACACGATATCTATGAATTTAAAAAAAATTGTGAGCTCCTGCTCCTGCTGCTACCATGTCACACAATTACATGTATTAACTTTACGTGTATTCAGTTTTGGTTTTTAACTTTTGATATTTTCTTCTTTCGGACTGTTCTAAATACGGAACGTTTTATAGCGGCTTAATTCCGTTTCATTTGAAACTTTTGAACGGGTTCTCTTGATCTAGCTAATTTATAAACCGTCTGATTTGTATCAGCGTGCCGAATCGAATAACATACAACACGACTATATGTAAAATAAAATTTTATAAAAAGTAAAATGGAGCGCACTCTCAACGTAACATTAACTACGGCTTCGGCATGAACAGCGAGGACCCACGCTGGCCGAACGTCACTGGCCTCGAACTAGCTCGAGGCGAACCGATTGCCTGTCCCGGCGGCCCAGTTTCGCGCTAGTTACCTATAATCACAATAAATACAGGCAAAATATATTTTATAGTGTACCAATATATACATTTATATTTTAAATTTTAATAGCAAATCATATCATGTCGTCTACCACAGCCTTTGCTCTGATTGCTACTTCAATTTTGATCGTCAACTACGTTAATTCGTATGTTTTCCTAAAGTGTGATTGTTACCGAAGTGGTATATTGTCAACCTTTTGCCGTATATATTGATGTCTATTTTGTGCGGAATTGAATAAAGTTCTGCCGCAGCGGCGGTCTGAACCTGGTTCTGTTCGCTCGGAATCTCGTACGCTAGTCACTACGCTGTATGAAAGCTGTGGCTCGGTTTCTTAACAAACCTCGCAAACCGAGCGCATAACCACACGTGCAAACGCATGCCTTGTCGCAAACGCATGATAAACTCGGTTGGCGTATCATTTCAAAATGTACACTGCATAAAAATGTGTCATACTATTACGGAGCGGTTAAAATTTGTTCAAAGTAACCCTGAGGAGTGTAAACGTTATTATAATTAGAAGCAAAGGACCCGTAGGTTTATCTCAATTGGGTTTAGCCAAGAGGTAATTACAACATTTACCGTTCTGTTGAAAATATAGCTTTTCACGCAATAATTTGGGGCATTTTAGTTTTGAAAACATTGAATGCTCTTAGCAGGCAGAGAAATTGCAGTTTTTTTGAATAAGTCCAAGAAGGAGCTACAAGAAAAGTTGCATACAGAAGTCTTTTTAAAATTCAACAAAAATTATATATAAAACACGCATTAAGAGGTGTCGAACCATTAGCTCTGTAGTTAAAACTTAACGAAAGAATCTTGCAAATAGTCACGAAGATATTTTTAATTCTATCAATGCAAACAAAACGTCACATTTCGATTAGATAGATCGGCCCATGTCACTTTTACGGATCAGGATCAGGCTTTATAACGTTAGAAAGAAGAAATCTTACTGCAATATCTTACAGTGGCGAAACCGTGCCCCATCTAACCCAAACCAAGAACTGCAGCAATATATATCATATATTACAATAATATCCATATATTATTGCATAATACATACGAAAGGGAATCAAGATTACGATACGTAAGTAACTATTTTTACCGATAAGACTATATGAAGAAGCAACTATATCATTCATATATGCCCATAGGAGGATGTAGGGTTACACCACTGACCTCCGACCCCTCCCCACCCGAGGCTTCGGCTACCCCCTGACAAGTGGTCCAACCGCCCCTCCTACGGCGTCGCAGGCGCCGAACGAACATGCAGGTTTTCAATCTTATGTGGACAAAAAATTTTCTGATGTACATATTTTCGAGCAAGCGAAAATTCCATTGTAACCTAGAGTCCATGAAAAAGTTTTGCGGAATTACAGAACGTCGCTTGATCATACTCAAGTAATTGTGTTATTCTATGATATGGGCTATCCCAATGACTTGCAGGGGTATTATATGGTTATTTCTGGGGTTATTTGATATCTAACATTAGACTACACTCCCAGGGTTCCCAGTGAGGTATGACAACGCCTGCAAATACCCTTCGGTAGGGTTGTGGAAACACTTCAAAGAACCTGTGTAGGGTAGCAAATGCCCATAGAAAATCTGGGGTACAACTGCAATCCTTGGGGGTAGGCCAAAAATGACCACAGGATTGTATAAGGCAAGGTATATAAATAAAGCCGAGTGCCGTACTATTCTAAGAAATTTTCACAATACACTTTTAGTACATCGAACTAGTGATGGAAATTGTAACAAATCTTTTTTCACACAAGGTTTGCAGGGAAATATATTAACTAAGTCCCTTCGTCAACAAGATTAGTTATTTTGAAATTACCAAATTCCGTTTTTCGAAGCACTGTGTAAAGTCGAAATGCTATCTTTTAGTTTGATCAACGATATATACATATATCCTTCTTCAAATTGTTACTTTCCGTCGCTGCATATGGTATTTAAAAAGCATTTATGGGAATACTGTGAAACCATTCTCGGTATTTGCGTCAAATTTCGATGGCGATGATGGAGCATATGTGAAGTAGAATATTGATTTCGTTTGTCTTTATGAGGTGTATTATTGCATTTTGATATGACAAATATTTTCGTCGTACTTATCAACAATTACATATCTGGATATAATTTTGCGTTTTAAGTCCTTGTGAGCAATTTATAATCGGACAGGTTTCAAAGCATTTGATCAGTAAAGTAATAAATAGTTTGATGTAGATCGAACTTCTTGTTTATACTTTCATATTTAGAAAATGGTATTTTTCTCAGTTTTTTAAACTTTTGTAATATGATAATAAACTGTATTTGTAATAATATAATTTTAGGCAGCTATGTGGAATTTCATTGGCAGAAAAAGATAAAATGGCTACGATGACACCGTCCTCAGGCTGTAGCTGTCTAGCAGGTGGCAAGGTAACATTTCAATGCAAATCAGGCTACGTGTCAACTGTATCAAACGACACCCTCACATGTGGAACTGGGCGAAACTTTGATTATCCGACTCCATATTGCAAACCCGGTAAGGTTTCCAATCTCGGTATCTATAAAAGTCTATTCATATACCATCTTAATCATGTCTTCTGTATGTAAAGTCGTAACCAATCTATGTTTTCAGTAGGCGCGAGCTTATTTGTTGTCATAGCAACATAATCAACGTTAGCAGTATACAAGTTTGTGGAATAAAATGTCCTCACAATATAATATGCGTGAAATGTATTTCTATAACCATAGTTTCTGATAAGCGTTTACCGCAACCCTCATTTTCTAAGACACATATAAGAAGCCGTTTTTCCTACTCCAGATAGATTTCAAAAATACCATATTAAAATTAGTTTCCACATTTTCGTTATATCGAAAACATCTGTGCAATCTTGTCAAGCTGATACGAATTTCCAACAACTTTAACAAAATATCTGGGTGCCAAACGCTGCTCAAATGGGTGGAATCTCTGGTTTTGTAGAAAATTTGGCGCTCTTTTCAAAATCGAGCCAATGAAACACTTTGATTTCACGGGTAAAGTAATGTCCACATAAAGGTAACGAAAATGTAGAAAAAATTATATAGGTTTAGTCATGGCGAGCACGTAGTTTTTTTTCTACGCAGCACTTGCTTTTCATACACTGCTAATGTGGCGTTCACGTTATAATGTCCCCAACGTTTGGAACCTATGTACACCACACAGTGTCAGGCACACTGTTGACAACAGGACACCCCCATGTTTTTAATAAATTTTTTCAAAGCTAGCTAGTTATGCGTATTACCACTTCTCCACAGTGTCGGGCACACCGTGTCTTCTGAAAGTTTTATTGACAGTGTTCGGAATTATTTTATCAATATTCATATAGGCTAGATACAAATATAGTAAATTTAGAACAAACAACACAGGACAGTTGACTAATAAACTACATTTGCTACAGACGGTGTCCGTTATAGTTAGTTCGTGCCAAATTGGTAGGTAAGGATGTGCATGACACTGTCAAGAAAATGTAGTAGCTAGGGGTGTGTAGTACACCCTCGGCAATTGATTTACAGTATGGGTGTCATCCAGACTGTCTATACGGTAGGGTCGCGGCTACATGGAGACAAAAGTTCCAAACAGCGGAGACATTATAACGTGAACACCGCATAAAATGTTTATATAGCAAGTATGAAAACATATAGCAAACCCGCGCTTCCTAACAAGCTCGCACTACTAATAACAAGCTATTTGTCATAAAGTTATAAACACTGTTTATTTTGATCAATTTGCTCAAGTAAGTCAGTTTCGGCAGTTTCGTGTTGTCAATAGTGTTTAGTACAAGGACTTCGGTCAGCTTCTTGTTCAAAACATATTGGCTATTATTATGTGTGCCATTCACCAAAAAGTTTTTGCGCTGACGAGATTAGCAACAAACATAAACCGTCCAGACAGTAAAAGAACAGAGTGGCTGGAGTCTGCTAATCGCAGTTCTCGGGACGACGAATATTTGGATGAACTTCGAGATAGATCTATAAGATTTAAGCGTAGCAAATGATTATAAAACAGGGAAATGCTCGTACAAGCATATATTCGTCTGAATCACCATAGTGGCATACTCATTTTATTCCCACAGCAGAGAATCAAGCTTTGCATTCTGTGAATCAGACATTTTCAGCAACTCTAAGACATGTCATAAACATAACCGAAACTACATTTAAACCACAAGAAACCTTATTGTTATCAATCGAATATATCTAGTATTAGATCATATAATATTGATCACGTATTTATCAATTTATGAGACTGATGAGACGGTTCGAGAAATTACAGGGGCACTGTAAAATTGTTTGTTGGTGCATGTCTTCCACATATTTTAATAAACGCAAACCAACGAAACGTCGTGTAAGACATTTAGACAGACAAGTGTCATATTAAATCCCAAGTCTGGGTTGATGCAGTGGCAATAAAATACAGACAGAAAACAATTTTCAACGTTTCGTTTGCAATAATTTAAAATCGGAATTTTGACTTTAACTGAATTGTGTATATGTGTCCACATTTGATTCATTCCAGCGGTTACATTGTCAGATACGGTGTACGGACACGCATCAGACAAACACGAAATCACGCTGACGCCCTGACTGAAATGCACGTGCTGCGTGTAATGACTAAAAGTACACAATTATTCAATATTTTTTGTGACTTTTAAGAGGGCATATCTTTTTCATGAAAATCACACATCAATGTTGGACCGATTTTGGAAAGCAGTGCCAAACGTAGTAAATAAGAGGTTCAGACCAATTTGAGCAGTATTTTGCCCCATATACTTTATTCAAGTTGTATTTTATCGTATTAATCAATATCAGTTTGGCAAAATAGTAGAGAATAACGAGTAGATATAACGAATACGGTGGAAGTTAAAATTTAATGATGCATTTTTGAAATTAATCGATCTGGAGTTGGAAAAATAATTTCTTATGAAACCCTCATTAGACACAGCAATTTGAGACACATTTGGCGCTTAGTGTATTGCAAAAACATCTTGTCCTACAAACATGTTATACATAAATTTTAGTTTCCAAACATTCGTATTTTAAGTAAAAATGAATTAAGTCATGAATTAATTAAGTTCATCTTTAGACAATAAGTTTTAATTACGGATGCAAAATATTTAACTACAGCAGTTTATGGAAACGCTCAACCTTTTTTAATTATGGTCTAAAATCTCTGAGTCAGAATGTGACGAGTCGGACGGTCCTTTCTTTACAGGGCTCAGAAAAATTAGTTACATTTTGAATCAGCCAGGCAGCAAAGAATAATTATTTGATTTAGCGAATCAGCTTTGGACTCAATGTGAACGAAATGTAGCTCAGATCAGGCCTCCTTGTGTGAATATATTACTGAGTTGGGAAATGTATTAGCTCAATTGAGTCAAATTTGGCTCAGCCTTGTTACAATGTACGAGTTTCAAGGCTTACGATGAACGATAATCTGATCTTGTGTAATCCTTATCTAGCATTTTATAGCAAATACATCGGAAATATTCCAACATCTCGAATTTACACTGCAACGCTGCTAACTAAAAATTGACTCAATTGAGTGAGTCCCAACCGCACTAAGACTGAGGCTCGGACTGAGTTAAATTGCCTCACAATGAGGTGAAGACAGATGCACTAGAGTCACGCTAAATCCCGTTTTTACCGTATATCAATACAAATAAAGCATATTTTATTCCTGATTTGTTTAATAATCGTTAACTTTTGTTGTGCTTTCCTGATAATTTTTTATTTATTTCAGAAACTACAACTGCAGCAGCTACAGTATGGACATCAATCTGATGACTCTCTCGAATGTAAGTACACCAACAGTTTTCCGGATATATAACCGAACAAACGACTTAACGGCGAGGGCGGACGCCCACATAGCTAGCAGGATAATTAGCAGTATTCCAAAGAACTTTAAGACAATCCTGACTAGCGTCTAAATTTTAGCTTGGGCAAATGTAGTAGTATACGTTTATTACCGGTCATTGGATGTTACAGCTCGAAGGGTTTTGCAGCCGGAGTTTAGTTAATCATCGCGAGCCCAACCATTAAGGAATAGCCTGATTGCAACATCCTCTGCCAGCCTTATGAAAATATAACACAACATATAGCACAAATTTACAGAGGCGCAGCACGCGGGGGGTGGGAGGGACGGGGGAGCGGTCCCTCCCAGTTACCGCAGCGGTGGGGACCTCTGCAGTGAGGTCCCCCATTTATTGTGAAGTTTTTGTATTTCTTTTCTGATATCTTTATTTCAGAAATTTACTTATATACCGAGTGGATAGAACTTACACTATATCTTTATTACAGAAAAAATTAATAAGTAACAGGGGCACACCAAGACGGAGTGGGAAGGGCTGCGGGGCGCCCTCTTACGCTTTTCGGTAAAAATCGATAAATATATGTAGGATTTTTCTTTATGGTGTCTGCCATTTTATCTTACGCCCCCATTTTGAGTCCCCCACTTTCAAACAGCGTGCTGCGCCGCTGCAAATTTAAGTAAACATGTAGTACAAGACCAGTCAATAAACGAATTAAATCAGAAAAACGGGGTAAATCCACTTATATTTCTGATTACATGTTTCGATCAAATTTTAAAACTCTGGTTAAATCAACTTTATTGAGTAGTTTCTTAAAATTATCTGATCTAGACATTTTAATTGATGGTTGATTAATCACCCTAACTGGTAGTTGGTTCCATACATTTACAATTCGAGCAGGGATAAAATGATCCAAAGCGTTAGTTTTGTGTTGTGGTTTCTTAATTTTAAGATAATGACCTCTTGTGAAAGTTACACAAGACAGTTCAAACAGGACCTTATATCTAGCAGAAAAATTTCTAACTGACTTGAAAACAACTACTAAATCATAATGCAAGCGTCTGAATTCTAAGGGCTTTAAGTTGAGATATTTAAGTCTGTCTAAATACGAAGCGTACGACAGGCGTGCCCAGGCAAAAATATGTTTCGTAAAATATCGTTGAACATTGTCAAGTTTATCGATATTTCCTACTGTACGTGGCGACCATACACGTGATGCGTATTCTAGGATTGGGACTACATAAGACATAAAACTAGTCAAAACAACGTTATAATTAGAGTTTATGAAACAGCGAAATAGCATGCTAATAATACGATAGGCCTTCTGACATATAACGGTGGAGTGAAAGTCTGGCTTGAGCAAATTAGACATTGAGAACCCTAGGTCTTTCATATGAGTGTTTACAGTTAGACTGTGATTTACTATTTGATATTCTAACAGTGTATTTTTAGATCCTATATGGAGTACTGTACATTTAGCATATGATAAGCTAAGTTGCCATTCGTTGGCCCATGAATCAACATAACTAATTGCTCGCCTAAGATTATCGGCAGCACTATGAGATTGTGTTCGTTTCAGCTTAACTAAAAGTTTTACGTCATCAGCATACAGTTTGCAATGTATATTATTTAACTTTACAACAAGGTCATTGGTAACAGCACAAACAAAGTAGGACCAAGAACACTCTCTTGAGGAACGCCTGACGTTACTTTCGGTTCCTCAGAAAAGCAATGATTAACCTTTACGTAGAATTTGCTGTCAGCTTGGTAAGGTCGAATACATTCTAGTAGTTGACATCTTATGCCATATTTAGATAGCTTTACAAGTAACTTTTTGTGCGGATCCGTATCGAAAGCTTTTGCAAAATCAAAGTAAATCACATCAGCGTAGTTTCCTTCATCTACTGTAGTGCACCAATCTTTCATGTACTGAAGCAATTGAGTACAGGTTGAGTTGTTCGAAACAATATTATTTGGATTAGGAGTTATAATGTGACTGAAATGATATGGTCATTTACGGCATATTCCATGATTTTGCAGCAATTGGATATCAGTGATATTGGGCGTTAGTTAAAATGCTTGCAACAAATGCCACACAGCTTATCGTATTTAATTTATATCAGTCTGGAGTTTCCGCCCGGCCCGACCGATTGACCGATGGGAAGTGGGCCTGCAACACCAACATAAGTGATCTAAAGCCCACCGCTCTCCCTCGTTACATCTGTGGTGCTGAGAATTAGAAAACCTCGACTCAAAAATGACGATAAAATTAATTCAAAACGCCAAGATAGGTCGAGGTGTTTGAGGCCCTGAGAACCGAGGCCCACAAACCGTCCCTGGAAAAAACTTAAACTAAATTTCCAAATCCAAAAATTATGTAATTAATATTGAAAACGTAATATAAAACGTAATAAATACATGAGAAATAATTTTAGAGGATATAAGTTCGGTCCCAATTGAAGGGCACAGATACATACATACATAGGTACAGTTTATTTTAATGTGCTTCAGCTGGTAATATCTGTCAACCATCTGTAATCCGTTGCAGTATCATATTTTCCAGTTGTGTGGCCCAAACCCGGTTTGACCTGACCGACCCGCAGGCGCGCACCTTAACCCGACCCGCACTGCGCCCGACCAGACTTCTATCTTTAGTCTGGAGTTCATTCTTTACCTTGGCTCATTATCATTTAAAAGCAACTATATATATATATAATGTCACTAGTCTGTATAACCGTTGCGCTAACTATTCAGCATTTACTATATATGTATATATCTGGTATCATCGCCAGTTTAACATTAACTGTAACATTCCGGAGTATCTACATAATTTGTTACACTCTTTAATTGTTCAAAACGAATTTTTCTTTATCAACTATCATAAATAATTAACCAATTATAACAAATATCAACTGGGGTTGTGACATATATAAAACAACATTCGTATTGCAAGCAGTATGACTAATTACAACAGCGATATCGGTGCGCTTAAAACATGGAATGAAAATCAAAATAAAAGTATCAACGCAAATGGCTACATCTGTCACGGTAACATTTACTCGAGAGAAATAGGCGAAATTGCAGTGACGAAAACAAGTCACCAAACACATTTTAAGAGCAAGGGTGCAAACACGAAAAAATTCTGGTGGGAGGAGCATTGCGGTCGAAAAATTCTGGGGTCGGGATATAGCACATCTTGCAACCGCTGTACGGTTACGTGCATACAAGTTACTTTGAGTTTAATAATACATACATTCATGACTGACTTGCTAGATTTCTGTGGGATCGACAATTGGTCAACATGGCAAATTTTTGATGATGACGCCAGACACATTCCTAAATACACATTCAAGATTGACCAACTTGCCATATTTATCGGGAAGACGACCTATATGGCCATTCCCAGGCATATTTCGAGGAGGGCGCCCACCCCTGCCGTCTGTACCCATGTCTGAGAGCATCTTACAATTATTTATTTCGCATTCATTTAGGACAGAAATGGAATTTTATACAAGCATGCCTCGGTGGCGAATTCCCAACTACAGCAAAAATTGAACTAAACAAGAATAAACAAAATAGGTAAAAAGAAACAGTTACGAGAGCGTAACTGCTATGTAATAAAACCAGACTGGGCAAAATATGCAACAAAAACGAAATGTTTGAATTATTGCAGCAACAAAATTTCTACAGTAGTATCACGAATTGGCCTTCTACAACACACAAAAGAAGTAAAAGGCACAAACTAGAGAACTGTATATTTTGTGTACGGGTATTTTCTTTAAATTTTGGACAGAATACAACATTATACTCATGACTAATAAATATTGATTTCGTATTTACAGTTTCGTTGGCAATGAACGCGACGTCGCTGTATTAATAAGCCGTAAAGAAGAAGAGTTAATTCGAAGATTTGACCTGTTTTATTCTCAAAGCTTAGGTTTACCAAAAATTTTTAGGACTGCATATTTGACTTGTTTGTGCAACAATAATTAATAAAGTTGACAACAATTATTGGGATTTTTCATCGTGTATTGATAATACAACAATGCCTTTTGTTATGATCGAAACAAATCGCATAACACATTAACGTCTACTCTTACGAAACCCAAAACTGCAAATATTGCGATGCATTTATGGCAAAGATGCGTTATAATATGTGTACGGTGTTGGTTTCGCTTACTTTGCGATGTTGCTCAAGTAACTGAACAACAGCTTCTTCCTCAGTGACTTGCGTACGCCACATGCACCCGTGCGGCACAGGTTCCATTCCTGCAGCTGGCCCGGTTTCCATTCTGGAGTGTCCCGAGTTTGTCATACATTGTACGATTGACAAATTCAAGCATTAAAGGTGTTAAAATCACTTAATAGAGGCTTTGTAGCTATCATTGATTAAGAATCCATTTCGACTAAGCTTGATTTATTTCATAAGAGATGAGATTTCAATGTTCATGAACATTCAATTTTTTTCTGCAAAACTACTTATTTGGATAAATGAGCGGAAATAAATGGCGTTTTTGTTGAGCGGAAAAACCTTGAAATTTATTATCGATTGTCCACAAGTTTCTATAGTTTTACTCCTGTTTGAATTGCAACCTACATCTCAGAAAATAAAGAGTAGCTATCTTCCACTTGCCAAATTATACATTATATTTGACCTTATAGGTTTATTTTTGTAAATTTGCAAAAATTCTTGTAAAATTTAATTATAAAATACAACCACTGTATAATAGTTCTGGAAATATGCGCAATGTAGCTAAATTTTGGAAACAGATAAAAGAAATCAATCTAGCTAATACCGAAAGCTCAATGAAAACATTTCCAACTAGGCTATACCCAGCAAAGACTTGGTGCATACATGCTCAAAGTCCGAGATCCTCCCATTATGGCGAGGGGGTTAATCCGCCTTATTTCTCCACCACGAGCACGTATGACATAGTGAGTCTCAAGAAAGATCATTCCGCGAGAAAATGTCATTTAACAGCGAGAAATACGACAAAATAAAAACCTTTAAATTATCAAAACTGGTTAGTGGACTAGCTGTCCTACAAATATAATCATTTATTTTGATTTTCTATGCGAGACGGTGGATCGTAACAGTAAAAACACATCGATTGTATCACTTGTTGATGAGATGGGATTGTGTTTGTGGCCGTGTTTGTTATATATGCTGACACAACTTTAGATCAGTTTTAATATTGAATTCAGTCGCGGCAGATCGTTGTAAATTCTATATATTGTTGTTTATTGTTGTTTCTTTCTTCAACAACGTTTTGTTACGACTTGGGTTCGATTTGAATAGTTCTTATTTTCCCGCTATTTCTATTGTTATATAGAGAAGCTTCGGCTCTTTTAAGTTCTAGAACAAGCTTTGGATTACACTGCTTTGAAGACGACCCGATTGTCGTGCTGTACTTTGGCCTCAAAATTGCTTGTCCGACCCAATATTTATAGTTTGGCATATCGGTTGCAAATTGAGTACCACCCAAAGTTGAGTTAGTAGATTGTGACTCGGAGTTTGCAGAAACGATGGCGCTTCCGCTGCTAATTGAACCGGAAGACCAAATTTTTCTGAGACGGTCATTTTTGATTCGACTCTGATGGCGACGCTCTGATCGAAGTTGCTTCACAAAGTCGCACTCCACTTCAGGGCAGTAGGGGCCTGAGAAATGAAACGTTGATTGATGCTGTTTAAGAAAATTTGAATCAACTAACATTTTTTGAAATCCACATAAATTCTATTTACATCGTAGCGGCAATTGTATTTTTGTGCACATTTATTCCTAGTTCGTGCGCTAGCTTTATGTTTCAATTTGAGGGTTTGCAGTTTAACGACTCTAATACGATTAAATTGTGAAATTGTGATCTTAACTACATGATGCCGAATCATCGTATATTCGTGTATTATATTACGCAAAAACGATTCATCGAAAGCACTGCAATACAAATTTATTGTTTCAATATCTTAGGTGTAGTACACCACAGGAACTTAGCCTGGTCCAGAGGCATAACTCACAATTTCGTTCCAGTTTGCCTTAAATTGTTGCCCTCATTATGTTATTTGTCATGAATGTTAACTTGATAGGGTCGTTTTTATGGTATGAATAATGGGAAAACCGTTTAGTTTCAACTTTAAACGTGATAAACAAAATATATTCCATACAAGGTAACAATGCTGCAATGTGACATTTTAAATGCATATGTCTATTCATGTATATTTTAGAACACGGTTTGAACAATTTAAGTTCTTCGCTACGTGTTTTGAAACACGTTTTAATACAAATTTTGCTGCAACACACCGTTTTTCAAAACTCTAACCGTTTTGCCACAAAAACATATGACGACTGCCAAAATGTTAGAGGCATTTAGTGTTTTGTAGCATATCAATATATGCATAAAATGACGGTAGTTACGCATTATCTGTGAATTTTAGAGGTTTAAAATATTTTAAACATGGCAATCTTTAACATTAGATTTTGCACTACGCCGGACCATTATATATGCCTCGTGACACATAATTATGTTGCATAGTGACATCCGAAAAACAATAATCTATGATTTTTAACATAATCTAAGATTTTTAAGAGATTGTGTATATAGTGGTTAAAAATAGCGTACATAAATCAATTTTTCTGCTTTTAATTTTTATTTTACAACATGTTAATTTATAAATTTTGTAATTTAAAGAAATGTTTAATTGTCATTTTGGGTAAATATATAGTAAGTTTGAAGCACTGGCATTAATATTTCCCCATATCAAAGTATTAGTCAGCTAATGATCTATTTGATAGTGACCGTCTGTGTCATATATGTCGTCTCTTAATAAAGCACCATCGTTAGTATTAAAATATATAATTATATTTAAATCAAGTCGTTTTTTAAGCTTTGGAAACTAGCAAGTAATGTGTATCCTTGAATGCTTTTGCTAATAATTTGGCAGTCGTCATATGTTTTTGTGGCTACTAAACGGTTAGAATTTTGAAAAACGTCGAGTGGCAGCAAATTTTGTATTAAAACATATTTCAAAACACGTAGTTAAGAATTTAAATTATTCAAACCTTGTTCTAAAATTTTACATGAATAAACATATGGATTTAATATGTCACAGCTTAGCATTGTTACCTTGTATTATCTCTTTTATATATTTGAGATGTATTTAAGATTCAGCGTTTAATTAGTGTGAAATAAATAATGTTAGAATTTCACTGCGTAGTTATTGAGCCGAGCCGAGGCCTAAGATGTATTTGGGAGAGCGTAGTATAGTATATCGGGAAAATCTGGGATCGCCTCTTAAAAGCTTTTTTCTAAAACAAGAAACATTATTATCACAAGTGATGTTATAGCACAATAGTCTGCCAAAAGCAAAAACAGCAGAAATTACTTCGGCTCGGTTCCTAAAAGTTCTAAAAGCAACTATGTATTTTATTTGATGTTTTGCATACGTTCTCTCTATTAGGTGAATCGCAACCATTTATTGTTTGGGACCTGAGAGCTGATCCTAGCTTCGAGACCAGAGAACCAGAGAAATCGAGCGAAGCAACGCAAACATACAAAAATGAAATAGTTATGCGTCAAACTCGTGTAATACAACGTCTATCAATGTGTGCGTTTTCGAATTGCACCACTTGGTATTGAAATTTGTTTGCGTGTATATACACTGTTAGGGACAAACCAGTAAGAAATCGTCAAAAAATTTAGGTGATGTTTTTAAATCTGTTACGAAAAATCAAGCGCACAAGGGCGTAGAGCGAGATGCAGTTTGTATCATTTTCGAAATTTCTATATCGGTAACAGGACAGTTCCGGCCCGTTACGAGTACTTTTCATGATTCTGGCATTAAAATCGCCTCGGAACACCAGGAGACCCACTCGAGGTAGGAATAGTATGATGCTTAGTGCCGTGGTGCGGTGGTAACATCGTTGGCGTATCCATGTCTCGCTTATAAATATATACCGCATATTATCATGGGATCATTTTTGTATAAAAATGTTGTAGTTCGAATGCCTAAAATATATGCCGTATATTATCATTGGATCATTATTGTATAAAAATGTTGCAGTTCAAATGCCTAAAATATATGCGGTATACTATCATGGGATCATTTTTGTATAAAAATGTTGTAGTTAGAATGCCTAAAATATATGCCGTATATTATCATTGGATCATTTTTGTATAAAAATGTTGTAGTTCGAATGCCTAAAGTATATGCCGTATATTATCATGGCATCATTTTTGTATAAAAATGTTGTAGTTCGACTGCCCAAAATATATGCCGTGTGTTATCATGGGATCATTTTTGCATATAAAAATGTTGTATTTCGAATGCCTAAAATATATGCCGTATGTTATCATTGGATCATTTTTGTACAAAAATGTTGTATTTCGACTGCCTAAAATATATGCCGTATGTTATCATGGGATCATTTTTGCATTAAAAATGTTGTATTCTGAATGCCTAAAATATATTTGCCGTATGTTATTATTTGGTCATTTTTACCTTGATATCTCGTGTCTCGATTAATGTCGCATTTTGCCAATTGAGCACATTTTGCCTTATTATGTCATATCAAGTGCTCATATTGTATCATAGCATCCCGTAATTCGTCGCATTCTTGTACGATTACTGGGACGAGTGTTGTGCGCAACGGTTAGGATAGTATAGCGAGAAACTAGGACTCTTCAACTGATTTGTGAAGCCCTACACAGGCTGGCAATTGAGCCCTTTACCGATCAAAAAAGGGGAACCACTCGGAACCTAACCAGCCGTCACTAAACACTAAGGTTTCACGGCTAGGACCATCCGGGAATAGGAGGCCCCTGACCACACGCTTAAGTTAACCATCTCGTAGAGATAGAAACTGAGACTATCAAACCTACCAGGTTTAAGCTGTGCAATGAGCAATGGTCATGGAAAACAACAAGCCGTGGTCAGGTGGAATTACGAGTACGGCAAATTACAGGGTTCTTACGAACGATGGATACCGGGTTGATTTAATGGCCCGCAACCGTCTAGTGCACTATGATCCGGGGATGGCCGGAGTACGTCGGTAAAGTATTTGTAGGACTTTAGCTAGGGATCAAACTGCCCCGGACAATGCTAAGATCGCGCCCTTAACGCGAAACGATCACCGCTACTTACGCTAAGGGACTGCTACCTTTACGTATATTATTATATGTGTTTATATATATTTATGTGTGTCTATTTGAGTGCCAGGGCTCTGTGCCTTCCCTCGCCACCTGGAACGTTCTTCCCCTAAGCGTATCTCAGGTAAACTGACATTTTCGTCCTCTTGTTCTGTTGTAGCACGCCTTGCTACGACTGATACACGTTTTCCCAACCCCCTGCATCTTCGTTGTCGCACACCATCTCTGAAACGGTGCATGCGACCCGCTGTAGAAGCTCAAAAGTGCCCCAGTTTCTGTTGCCGACCACTAGTGGGCACAAATTGTCCGACATTTTTCTGTTAACTCCAAAACGGGCGTATCGCCCCTCATTGTGTTCGTCCCGTCGAGACATCTTTTTTACCCCTGCCGTTCGGGCCAGGATATCACCCCTCATTCGAACCGTCACTCGACGGCGAGTCCAACGATACCCGGCGTGCGTCGCTCTGCCCAATCGTTAATGCGGCAGAGCCCGCTAAAGCTCCCCATACTTATATACATCGGAACCCATATGTGGGTTCCGACCCGCTATTATGTCCTCCCTCGTGTTTGGTATCAATCGGCCCCGTTCTTCGTCCTGGGACCGAATCTCACCTCAGCCCCTCGAATGTCCCATTGCCCGCCCGCGTCCCGTCTCTCTCTCGCCGGGACCTCGCTGTGCTTTTGTTGTTTTCTTTTGCCGCTTTCTCTGACCGACTTCTTTGGTCGGTTGTCGTCGTTGTTGTTGTTGTTGTACTGTGTGTGCTGTACTCGAACGACCTCTCTGTCGGTCGGGCCGCCTTTGTGTCTCGTGTGTACTGTGTGTGTATGTTTGTAATATATGTGTATAGGTATATATGTACGTATATAGGCATATACATATGTATATGAGGACACGAAAAAAAGACGGACGGTCGAGGATACCATACATTAAGAATCGTTAAAATTGTAAGTTTTATGAACGGACTGGACATGGACGCTCGAAAAGGATGGGGGATATGTTTAGGGCCCTCGTGTGGGTTTCTGGGGTCCCCGAATAGGGCCCCGGCCTGTTAGGGGTTCCTTGGAGGGTGTCGTATCTCCAGCCCTCAGACGGGCGCATTCCCGTCGTTTCCCTCCCCCTAGGCCGCGTAAAGATCAGCTAGGAATCGCGAAAAGACGCGATTTCGCTTAATGTTCTGTGGTGTCCTCATAAGGACGGGTCATTTTCCATGTTGTTATTAGCTTAATTGGACGGGCGGCAAGTCGAGGTCAAAAAGTCGATGCAGCAGATGGGTCCGACGAACAATTGGGACTTCATCCGATTGCTGGTCGTTGCGTGGGACGATGAGTTGGTGGTCCAAGCAATGAGAAAAAGAGCAAACAAATTTGAAAATCGTTGGAGATCGAGTGTCTCGGAAGTCGGCAATGTTGACCCAACCAATCTGGGACAGGAAATCGTTCAAATAGAAGTGCGTTGGACTCGAATTTCAACGCACATGCGGAACTAATTGCGGGAAGTTAAAGCTTAAGAGCTCACGTTTCATGGGAAAACCTGGGCTGAAATCACAGATGGTTGACCTCCGACTATTCGGAGGGTTCAAACTTGATGTCGGCAAGTTATATTGAAGCCAACTCTCCCTAAGGGCAACGACGGCTTACGGTAGCTGTAAAATTTTAGTTTCCGGAAGTATCCCCAATTGGCCGCCGAGGGAAAACCCAAGAAAAGTGGGCTGTCGACGACTAACAGCGATTGGATGGCGACAAAATCGCCATCCCACAGCATAGGCGAGAAATTCGAGCTTACGACCAACGCGTCGACTCCTCGAATCAGTATGACTTAGGCAGCGCGGAGTTCTGTCGACTTTACTGACCGGCTCCGAAGCAGGACTTCTGTATATTGTTCTTCTATGGTTTTCCTACTGCTCAGTGTTTTCTGCTCTCGTTTTTCGCTTCAAGTCGGGTTCGATGGTTGAAGATTTCCGCGGAGGCACTAGCCTTGCGAAGGGTGTTCAGCGATTGCTGCCCCGAAAATCAAAGTATGTAAGTATGAGAAAGGATCAGTGCCTGCAGGGGTTTAGTTTCTCTGCTACACGAACAGTAACAGGCCGTTCAGTTAGATATCTCGTGAATGTAGCGTGTCCCCTCCCGTGTGCAGATTTACTATGGCTTGGGCTCGACCCACCCATTCCCCACCGATATGCTACGAACAAGCCCAACTGGAATTAATACCCAGTATCGAGCTCCGATGAGGAAGAACAAAGCGACTTAGGGTACACAGGTACAAAGCACTGCGAAAGCTAGTCAGCCAAATCGCATTCTTTCTGATTCCCCGTGGTCTTATGTAGGATAACTCAAAACAGACGCTTCAGTCGTCCCTGCTTTACACGACTTGCAATTCCTGAGGTAGGATCAACGAATTTTGCTGAGCAGACCATGGTAAAACTTTACAACGCTTCGAAGCTGAACCAGAAAAGACTTGCTTTATTTTTGCGTTCATGGTTCACAAATTTACAGTTTACTTGACCGTTCGACGCTCATGCCGTGTTTTAGCTCGTACAGAAGTGTAGCTTAGGAACGGATGACTAGCCTCCGTTGGGCTTTAGGAAGCCCCTAAAATTTCCTTTATTCTACTGAGTTATGAAAATTTGGGACTACAAAAGATTGAACAAATTCTAAGCATATCAGTTTGAGTTTAACGTGTTTGCTGCTCATGAGGAGCGACGTTCTCGGGTTGTCTCGGTTTAATTATCAGGCTTTCGTGCGTCGCAACGATGCCGTTTGCACTGAATATTAAAGTTACAGGAATATAGCGCCAGTGTAAGCAAAGTCGGTAAACATTGTAAATGAGCACGAATTTTACTGAACGACTGACCGAAGCAATATGAAGTAACTATCCTGACCTCGGCGTGATCCAACAAAAGACCGGATGAACGATACCCCAGCCGTTCAAAATCCCGCCAGCCCTCCCGTAGTGTCACGCGCTGGTCACTCGAAAATGAAACATTAGACCACTACCCCAAAATTACTTCAATAGAACTATTAGGATTACCGATGTTCGACATAACATAGTTACGTGGTCCACGGTCTGGACTAAGATCCGAACAATTATCATCACTAAAATAGTTCGAGAGCGTGTCCCAATGCCTCTTCAGTAAGCACTCTCTTGCGGGCGACACACCCGGTGCTCTCGCCTTCAAAAAACTAATAAATATATTGTATTGACTAACCCGATAGAGGAAATTCCCCCTCTCGCTCGGACCATTCTGGTCCCAAACCCAAGCGAGCGAAAAACCCCTATTTTTCTTTGAGGCGACTTGATCGCTGAGTTTAGCTTGGTGCTTCTATTATCCCGAGATGCCTGTTAGGCTATGTACTACGTATGGCCATGCTCTAGTTTTCATTTTCATTCCTTTTTCCTTCTTGTCCTTTAGCAGATTCGATCCTGCTCGGGGAATTCATGCCCGCTGCAGAATCCTCAGTTCTAATAATTCAGCCATAGGAATATAGAAACATCGACTATTAAGTCGATGATAACTCAAGTGCCCAATAGTGCAGTCGAGACACTGCAATAGTGCAGTGTATTAAGGCAATAGGAAGAGCGTTAGAGAGAGTTAAAACAAAGGCAACCGACAAGAGAAGGAAAAGACGCAGAAGCGTCAAGGGCCAGCTGCCCCGTGCCCCGTTGCTTGAAACGACCCCACGGTTAGGAGATAAGATCGGGCAACCGATCGGCAGGGCGCATACCACCCGCGTGTCGTGCCCCCTCTCCTCCATGCCTCCTATAAAATCGGCCGCGGAGTCGAAGTGAATTTAGATAACCGGGCTCGCCCCTGGGGCGGCCCCGGAAATTGTCTAGGAGATCGCATCGTGCTATTCCACGCCACGACCACGCCCCACCATCCAGAATCTGATGAACTATTCTACCCCCTTTTGTTTCCTCCTTTCGGTCTGCCATACTGTTTGGTAGACAAAGTTACCCGAGACGATAAAATTAATCAAAGTGTAGGATTTACCGTGAGTGAGTCGCTAGGATAAAATAGACGACACCCTTAGGACTACCTTATCGCCGGTGTTGCATTGAGTAGCAACCAGACCGTGTTTTTGGTGTTGCCAGAGTCGAGCTCGCATAGACAAACCCTGTCGCCGTTTTTCCCTTAACCCCGTCTAGTGTCCGTCACCGCGTGCAAAGGATCGTTGGTTAAGGTGGCACTCTTTAAGGAGCATTTTCCGAAGCACTCTAGGACCCGTGCTATTCGCGCCCCATAGCTGAAGAGTCGCTAACATTGAGAAGAAGCAGGGATAACCGACCCTAGTCCGCGAACGTGCGGGTATCTCCATGCTTCGTCCCCGTTTTTTTCCAACACCCCGTGCCCCATAGTCTATCGGATCGAAACAACCGCAGCGAGTCACTATTAGGTTCTCTTGACCGGACTTACTTGGTCCGCATCGACCGCCGATCAGGAACACTCGTCCCAAAGCTAAATATTGATTATTCAAATAAACTTTGTATCATAGACACCGAGTACAGTTTCAATTAATACCGAGACGATAGAAAACTGATGGTTTGTCCGCTCGTACGAGCAGGCACTGCCCGCCACGGCTTGTGGGCGAGAATGTCACAAGCACTGGCGTGCAGGGCCTTCTGTCGTATCCATTTGCGTTGTATCACTGGAACCAAGGAAAAAAATAAGTGGAATAAACAAGCAAAATTTAACCCATTCATGACAATAACTTAAAATTTCACTAGGGATTCGCTCTATTCTAATGAGTTAAAACTTCTACTGGCGTGCACTGGCGTGCATGGCCTTCTGCCATTACTGTTTGATCATTTGAACCAAGGAATAAAAGTATTAGGAGTCCACAAGCAAATTCAACCCGCATAAACCGCTAGCTCGAAAAGTTCACTAGGGACTTTCCCATACACTTTGCTCCAACTAGACAGAAATGACACTAGTCAAATTATCAGTTCCCAAAACTGAATTTATTAAAGGAAGCAGGCCACGCCGTTGACCTTCCGACATTAAAATTTCAGGGCTCGTCGAAACCCTGTGGGGGCCACATAGCCTACAATGCTCTAGCACGAAGCATATCAGGATCTTAACTAGGCAAAACAACTTGAGCTTCAATTTTCTAGGGCAATTTTAGCCTTTAACTTCAGCTTTTAACACAACTAAATTGAACTAAACAACTTCTGATGAGTCTAGGATAGGGAACGCCGGCTATTCTCCATGATCTGTGAGCAGGTGTCGGTGCTAGCCTACCTGGGGACCTCATAAATCATGCTGGAAATTAGACACGTGCACAACCAATCGGGCGGGGTCCGAACACACCATGCGAAGCATGCCTGCGGCCTGCTAAGCTCCGTAGCTTCTTGGGTCTGACCAAGAATAAAGTTAAAATTTTAACAATCCACCGTCCGCCCTTGAGGTTACGATAGCGGGGATCGTATGGGCATGGTGTTAGCAAGTTGAGCCATGCAGCTGCGTTCCGTTATTACATATCTACGACAGAAGCATTTGCCTAAGCTTGGGTCCTTATAATGGTAGACTCAAAGCTAAGCATAAATTCGCGCAGCCAGCATACCGAACAGCCGCGCTTTGCGTCTCTTTTTAAACATGCATATGTTATTTTTAATTAAGGCAGATTGGTATACTTATTCCTTCAATTCTCACTAGGTCTAAATAAAGTTAACGCACATTGCAAGTGGTTGTGTTTTTTGTCGTATGCGGTACATTTGCACGTGTGTTGTTATTCGCTGGCGTCGTGCGGATCCTTAAGAACCAGAGCAACAGCTCCCTAATAGGTCAGGGGTTTGCGCAAGCAACTTTCGCCCGAACATCCCTGGTTCAATCCTTGGCGCCGGTGTGAGTATGTCAATCATTGCACGATACACAAATTAATTCGGGTATGAAAGGGATATATACCATAGGTGTCGAAGGGGAGGGGGTACGACGTTGCCTCTACCCCTAAGGTTGGGGCCACGCAGACCATGTTTACCCCTTGAAGGCTCCAAACGTACTTTCTTTCCATGATGCGCCAGTAATCTTAAAATAGACCTGCCACAATCCTGTTTTGCAAAAACCGATCGGGGACCGCAATCCGCTGTTGTGAAACAAACTGCGGCTTGCCGTCGATATTTCGCGAACGATATTCAGTCAAATTTGATTTCATGTTGCAAAATTAAATTTTATATTCAAACTAAATACTCATCTGATTAAATTCGTAGCCGAATGGTTGAATAACTCTTCGAAAATGTATCTTTGTACTAGTTAACGTTCTTTAAATACATCGACCTAGTCACGTACACATTCCAAAACACATTTGCAATTTCGTAAATATGTTAGCGGATATGTTCGCGAACCTCTGCTATACCCTTGCAGAAATTAGTTCGCGAACATTAACATTCGTCATCGTGAAAGCAAATACAATTTTTAACAAAATCACACAATTTTGCAAAAACAGAATTGGATAAAAAGGGCCTACGTGTAAGATCAGAACTCTCAAATATGTGTTCGCGAACATTAGGGCAACTATTTTGATAAAGTATATTAAAAGAAATATGATAAAATAATTACATCCTATTTGGTAAGTAACGCACAAAGTAGCTTTGTTCATAGAAGTGCGTGTTTTGTTGTTCGCGAACAGTTACGTTTAATATTATTCTAATTAAATCAAATTAAATCTCGCATAATACAGTCATTTTCGCAACAACAAACCAGGGTCGTCTGTTCGCGAACAGTTACGTTTAATATTATTCTAATTAAATCAAATTAAATCTCGCATAATACAGTCATGTTCACGAACAACAAAACAGGGCCGTCTGTTCGCGAACAGTGACGTTCTGCATTATTATAATTAAATTGGATTAAATATCGCAATGGCATAACTTAGTCATGTTCGCGAACAACAATCGATACGCGCTGCGCTACCTAGTCTGCATGTTTGTTCGCTAACTAAATTTGAGGTCGGATGCTATACTGTTTCCGACTGACAAGTTTCAAATTAAAATTCTGTAAAAGTATGTTCAACAACAACTTAACAATTTCATTAAACTGCTCGGGAACATTGTTCATACGCTTTTAAACTCGTCACGCAAATGTGCTTAAACCGTTTGAAGATGGATATGGTATCGCCAAAAAATGTTCGATTACCGATTTTTTTGGGAATGACCAAAGCGGATTATTGATGGTTGCATACAAGGTTTAGTCTTTGCATGAAAGCTTCCAACCCAAACAACCCGCGCCGCCGCCACCCGACGCGCGCCGACAGTTGGCAAAAATGTCTGGTGGGGGTGGATGTTTCAAAACGTCATCATCTAAATAAGTACACTCAGCTGATTTTGCTGGTTTCCCCCTAGTATTGTATACGAACGCAAACAAATATTCAATAGCAAGGTGTGCAACCGAAAGACACGCACATCGATAGGCGTTGTCTTATGCGAGTTTGACGCATGGGCATTTTATGTTTGTATGTTTGCGTTGTCAACCTCACTATCGCCCTGAGGAGCTCCCCGCCCACAATTTACCCCCCAAAGCCGACGGACCTGCGGCACCTATGTTATAAATGTTTCTAAATTTGTGGTCATCGTGTAGCAATATAATGTCTGTGAAACAATTCATGTCATTCTGCTTTTACCTTGCACAGCCAGTTAAACACGTCGGTACCATTGTTGCTTTTGCCATGCGTAGCGCATCAAACTATTTTATTCACTCGTAAAGTTCCTTGCTTCATAGATTTGTTCCATTTTAGGGAATATATTATCCAAAACATAGTGCAGATCGAGATCGCTATTCGCATAAGATATATGTTAAGCCAGAAATTGAATTTAGCTACATTTTGATGTAAATCAAAGACTCGCATGCATTGTCGATTCAAATCAGAAGGGTCGTTTTAGTTTAACACTCCGGAATTAAAACGCCCTAAATTTTAACCGCCATTGTGAACACATTTTAGTAGCTATCGCAGTATCGGCACAAGTAACCCTGAGGAGCGTAAATAAAATGCAAGCCATGCCGTTCTCGATATACTAAGCCTTTTAGTCTTTGCCTAAGATGAAGTCCTTATATGAGACATACACTAAGGCTAAACTTAACTCTAGAGTCTGCCGCCCCCGAACCCCCGCTCTAAGATCTTCTTTTTTCTAACGTTATAACGCACTGCCCTTCCCCTCAAGATTACTTGGGCCACAGTATCATGCGCTAAGTTGATAGCCCAGAACTTTACCTCAGACGTAAAGCGATAACTCACAGGTTTCAGCCGGAGGCCAATACATTCGCCGAAACGTATGCCACATTGTCGATCGCGATACCAACTTGGCTCCGTACATGGTGACAACCAGGATTAACAACGATACAGCGCCGAATGCTAACATAATGCCAACAAAGCTGCCGGTATCAAGTTTGTTTCCAACAGAAATCTAAATTTATCGAACATACAGCAGAATGAAACTGGTTTGCTGCAAAATAAAATATCTTGAACATTTCAAAACTGATTCCCAATTTTTGGTACTAGTCGCTTGATATAAACTAATTTGCATGTGCTTTATCTTGCCAAAATATGAGAGACAATTTTATGTCTTATGTTTTTCAGTTGGCCTCTCAGTCATACTTTCCATTCGCTATGCCACGACTTTCTGTTCTTACTTTTAATTGGTTAACAAAGACTTGGTTTAGTTTATAAAGCAAATTAAGACGAACCGGTCTGATAATTGACAATGTATATATGCTATGACAAATTTCCATGCACTCTGAACGTAAATTTCTTTAAGCGCAGCAACCGTAGATATCTGAAACTGAACGCTATGCTGAGTCCAAGTAACTGAAAATGCCATAGAACAGCAAAAAAGTTATAAACAAAACTAAAACGAACATTGTTGTAAGTTTAATATTCAATTAACTTCAAATATAACATATATAGTACATATGTCTACGATTCGTACCCCTAAGGGGCAGGTGGCGGTGCTTAAGGAGTAGGCGTTAATGCGATAGAAGAGTAATCAACAATTTTTTCCACTGTTCCCAATTTTTCTCATAATTTTCGCCCCTGTTCCCTATTTTTCCTAATACTTTTCACCATATCTCCAATTTTTCCTAATAATTTTTATAATTTATCCATAATTTCTAAAATTTCGCGTGCACCGTTGTGCGCGCGGCGAGGGAACATGTGTTTAGTGGTGTAGATTTGGCAGCTATGGGAAGGGGGTGCGAATATTTCTTAGGCATTCTACCCTAAGTGGGTACGCCGCTGCCACCTAAGGGTACCCATGATAGTAATTTTGTAAAGATTCTAAAATAATCATCGCACAATCTGTGTTGATTACTGCCTGTCAGAAGGCAATACTGCGTAATAATTTTAGAAAATGAAAACCTTGGTATGATACCTCTTTGATCACAGTATAATTATATCCTGCCAGCGTGACATACATGACTTTAACTGTCGTTGTACTCACGATGGGTTTCGGCGTTGTAATGCTAAGGACGTAGAAGTTGTAGATATACGACCAGGAAATACCGTTCCCCAGCATTTCCCGTAATGTTGCGATTTCCATATTCGGGTTTTCACGAATGGTATCATATAATTCCGTTAACGAAATTTTTTGATCCACAATGAAGCGAACATCTTCTAAAATTTGTACACAACGACATGACCACAAGATAATATAAATCTCAGTTATTGCAATCAGATCACAATGCACATTGAACAGAAATCTACAAAATCTGGGCGAAATCTAGAATATGTCATAGGAATAAGTCTGCAGAAATTTAGCAGACGCCACATTCGGAAATGGCAAGATTTAGAATCATACATGCTCATAGAGGGTTACTCCCGTTTAAGGAATCGCCCCCCTCAGCAGATCGACAAGGACCCCCTAGCGCCACCATCATGCTCCGAATCCATACGCGCCAAAGGCATCGTATCACCCTCTCCAAGCGACACGGCTATCCCCCAGAACCCGAGTCATTCACCATGTATGTATAGGAATATTACTTCGTTTAATTGACGCGATAATACACAACTACCTACTATGGTCTAACCATCATGTAACGATAACAATATTCTGCTCAAGGATATACTGTAGGGTCCGGATCGAAAACAGCATAGACTGATATTTTGAATACATCACGTGACGATTAAATACAGTATTAAAGCTATTTGCGCTCTCAACATCATTGGCGCGGAAATATAACGAATATCGTACGAAGCAGTCAATCATACACGAGTATCTACAATCCAAAGAACGCCAATGAAATCGGAACTACACAGCGTTCACAAATAGATTTACATGACATTGCAGCACGGTGGATATCGAACTTAAGTACTGGATAATGACTACTAATTCGGTAATTGCTTTTGCTTTAAAACTTTTTATGTTTTATAATATATTTATTTTGACTTACATGTGTATAATGCAGGGTTTACGTTATAAAGAACCCACCATGTGAAAGTTTTGTCCACCCTGGGTGTCTCTGCCACCATCAATTATATGGTGTCTTGGACACCATGGTGTTTATGATGGTATTTTCAGATAGTATACATAGGCAGTGTACCGTCGGTGATAGTATGGTGTAGACTACACCATAAATTTTATATGGTGTCAGCTACACCATGCTGTTATTAACACGTAGTATATAGTGCGTTTGTGCGTGGTGTCCTTGACACCATCAGTAAAAAACAATAGGTAGATTAAGACACCATAGCTACGTTAATGGTGTCTCATACACCATCTTTTGCATTACATAGTGTGGGTATATACCGTATACCACTGGATGGTGTGGTCTAGACCATAGGGGGACAAAACTTTCACATGGGGGTCCTTTATAACGTAAACGCCGCATTAGACGATGTATACATGGACGCATATTTTACAATATTTTACAAATATTTTACATTATATGGACGCAAATACCGGAGGGCCGGCACGGGTGGGACGTATCTCTCCCAGAGATATGTCTGGAGAGACGGCTATGTAGGTCGTCCCCCAGACATATGGCAAGCTGGTCAATCAGGTATGTATACTTAAAAATATGTCTGATGTCTACCATAAAATTTGCCATGTTGATCAATTATGTACATATGTATAGAGAGATGTGTCTGGGGGACGAATATGTATGTTCCCGGAAATGTAGCAAGTTGGTCATGCATGTATTATGTATATACAGTCGTAATATAAACCAACATGCACATAACCGTACAAATATTGCAAGGTGTACTGTTCCCCCACCCCAGATGTTTTCGACCGTACTGCACCCCATCGCCTCTCTCAGATTTTCTTCGCGTCTGTGCCCTTGTTACAATCTCTGAATAATCTCTGAGTGAGGGACGACTATTGTTCTTTATAAATTTGTAAACTTATCGGTACGTGCGGATATGTCTACATTTTACAGGACTAATCTAAATTTTTTCAAATTTGCGGTTTGGCTCAGCTTTAGAGGCTGGAAAGTTTTAGTATAACCTAGTTTTAACGCAACGTAATCATTATTCATAGTATAGATAGATCACGCTGACTGAAACGTATAACCTGGGCAGATTTGCTTAAATTTTATAAATATTTCCGCATAGTTAGAACTGTCAACTGCAAATACAGAGTCATATCTTCGAAATTAACAGCAATTTTTAGGAGTTTTGCCAATTTTTAGAAGTTTTGCGTTTTTATACTGTAATGGCCTGGTGAGCGCGATAACAATTTTAGCTATGTTTGTAAGCAAGCCTTGTCTAGTTTCGATAACCTAAATTTCATAGCTTTTGCCCTGCTAATAGATTGATATCACGGCCTGCAGAATAATTTAGCATTGCTAAGACAAAAAATTATTAACTGTGAACCAATTTATACCATAACTTAATGAATAGGACAAGTGGTGGCAAATAAGTGAAAAATATTTACCTTTTAAGCTAAGTCTTCAGCGCAAAGTTCTTTAAGGGAACTTCGAACACGGCCGGTGTGAAATGCACAAATAATAACTACCCTGATATTCCCCATTTAGTTGCAAACAGTTTACTGCAGTTTAAATATGTGAAACACATATGGGCCCAGGTCCGAAGTCCAAGGGAATAGCCGTGCACTCGGAGCGGGGTGTGAAGTCACCGTGAGGGGTGCGGCGCGCTATCCCCGCCGCCTATGTTTTTGGCGGCTGCGACACCGTCAAGGGCGAATTAGACCACCAATCAGAGGTAGCACCACCTGTCAGGGGTGGGTAGCCGAAGACTCGGGGAAGAGGGGAAGGGTGTCGAAGCGTCATAGGGAGGGTATGCCATATGAGCATGTATGATATGAAAGCAAAATATAATATAAACAAATTACGCTGCCTGAAACACATCCGCGCATAGATTTTGTTTTTAATATGATTTTTTTCTAAAAGAAAAAGTGTCAGTGCAGTATTGTACTGCTAAAGTCCTTTGCAGATACGCTTTTTGAAAGTTTTTGCCCTGTTTGGTTGCAGGAAAGCACAAAAATGCTAAAATGAAATATAATTCCGCGTTTCCAAACAAACAGACTGCAAAATGCTCAAACCATATAGAGGCGAGTTTGTCGGCCACCCGAGAATCTTAGTTTGACATAAAGAAAAGCGCTATGTGCAGCAACTTCCACATATTATTGTGACTAAATAGAAGCCTTTAGTAGACAGAAGTACAAACTATCGCCTTTCATTATAACTAGGAACAATGATACAGCATGTGAAGTATACATGATTTCTTAACTATTGTATTTTTTGTGTTGACCATTTATAAAATTGACCATTTTCATACCAGCGTTTCACTAAAATATTCACATCCAGTTTGCAGTAACGTGCAACATGACCATGTAGTTATATCAGGCTAGCGCTAAATAGCACCTCTATACTGTGGTCCTCAAGGCATTATAAGATACCAAAGATGTCAAGGTTTTAAAGTTGGAAATATATATCATTTGCAGAGACGAATTGCATTTTAATCTATGATCTCGCGTGCTATGTTGCACGGCAAGTAGCTTATATATTTAATCGATGTGTATACAGTATATCTTCGAAACATAGTAAAGTTTATAATACAGCTTTCTACGGATTTAATTTAGCTATATGGTCAGTAGTGCAAAAATGAGCGTTTTGCATCCCCCATACCCACCCCCACAATTGTGGGGGGGTGGTGGGTGGTGGTTTTGCATCCCCCACGCCCACAATTGGTGAGGCGGGGTGGTGGAGGCGGCGACGGCGGTGGTGGAGCTGGCTGTGGCGGTAGGGGTGGCGGTTCCGCGCCCCCCACCCCCACCCCCCAAATATGGGGGCGGTGGGGGTGGTGGTTCCATCACAGGGTGGTAATATATAATGCATGGCCTCCCCATTCAACTACACAGTGGTTTACACGTCACATTAATCAAGCTACATTTAGTCTATATCATAGAACATATACTAACAGTTTTGGCTTTTTATTCATGTTATTAAGTATCTGTGTTGTTAAAATATGAATTTTTTAACGCACTCTTATACTACTATGTGAACTCTGTCCAATGGTCTCCCCTGATATACTCGGCTTGATTTATATTACTAGTCTCATGCCAAAATACATCTACAATTATAAACGCAAATAGTGGAAAAATCATCAAAATAAAACGCGGATGAGAAAAATAGCGTTTCCCTACCACCGTGAGGTTTTGCATGTGTGTATATAAACAGACGCAGCATGATAATTCCTTACAGTAGCGTGCGCTTGCAGTCGCGTGCGGCAGCAGTATGAGAGACAGCGTAGCGAGTATGCGTGTTGTATTGTTTGTTGTGTTGTAGTTGTTTACACAGCATAAGCGTGCGGTGAGGTACACATATGTGAAAGTTTATTTTATTGTCATTGTTATTAAGTCCTAATATTGGTTTCATCTTAGTACCAGGTAAAATCAGGGTGTTATAAGTCGACAATTACTGATTGGATCAGAATGATTTTTGGATATGTACATGTATATGTATAGTACTTTGTATATAATTAATTTTATATTATTAGGTTACATAGCTAATAAGTAAAGTTACAAAAAGCAATATCTCAAGATCCGGTCACCGGATCGCCGGGATTTTTGAACATTTATGTGTATAGGTATAGTACTAGTTGTTTACCAGTGGTATTCTAATTAATTGTACACTAGCATAAATACTGAAGAAAAGTGGTGGTTATGTCAGTAGTAAAAAATGGTGGTTCTGAAAGTAGTAAAAAATGGCGGTTCTACAACTTAGTAGTATAAAAATGGTCGTTCCGTAAGTTCTAGAAAAATGGTGGATCTGTAAATAATAGAAAAGTTATGTTCTGTATATTAATAGCACAAAAACTGTGTTTCTGGAAGTAGTATAAAAGCTGGTAGTAGTATAAAATATTTCTGCATAGATAGCATAAATAAACCACCAAACTGTTTGAAAGAAAAGTTGAAGAATGATTTTATTTCTAATTTAACTTCCTTGTATACTTTTGAGAGACAACCGACTTAACTATACGATGGAAAAACAAGACTGAATACTGATGTGTATGTTTATGTGTCTTAAGTTTATGTGTATTAACCTGGACAAAAAATTAAATTTAATGTGAAAATACATGTATTAACATAGTAAATGTATGGAAAACTTTAAGCAAGTTTTGGTAAAATCCAGTCTGTATAAAAAGCTTTGGAAAAACCAGCTTACCGACCACCGCGAGGTTTTGCAAAAACCAATTAATCAATGTCACCTCGGTGAAAAATTAACCAATCAGCGACGAGCACGTGATTATGGATCAGCCAACCAGCGACGAGTATTCAGCGGACTAAAAAGTATAAATACCGGCAGAAATCCTTAAAAGCAATTCAGTTGGATTTTCCAGCGACAGAGTTTGGTGATTTAATTTGAACGCTCCGCTAATGGCATTATTTAACTGCGATTTTGCGGTAATGGATTTAGTCGCAAGGACCATTTGACACGTCATGAAGAAGTGTACATAATAGCAATAACATCAACTGTGATATTTGTGGACAGCAATTTACGCGCAAGCATGCAATGGTGCGACACCGCCGCTACAACCAACAGACCTCTCAAGGGCTATTATCCCAACAACCCTCTCAAAGGCTAAGCACATTAAGGATAAGTATACAGGTGGGTGGGAGGCATATGGAAATGTCAGGATCCCGCATAAAGACACATATTTCCCAACAACCCTCTGAACAACACAAGCCGCTTGACTTGTCTACTAAGCGACTACGCCTGGAACGACAAATGGCGATGGAACAACAGCCAATGGATCAACAAATGCAACAACAACAACAACCAATGGATCAACAACTGCAACAACAAGTACAACTGGTGGAGCATGCACAAAGTCATGAACCCAAGCAACAACAGCAAGTGGAGCAACTACAACCGCTGGATGTGTCAGCGGTGGCAATGCAAGAACACCAATTGGCGCAAGAACAACAACAGATGGATATGGCTCCGCAACAAGCTGCAGTGCAAAAACAACAAAAGAAAATGAAGATTGCAACAATAGTGGATGAGACAGAGACAATTAGACTGAAGAAATGGATAAAAGCCATGAAAGGCTATGTAAAAAGTTATTATTTAATATCTACGACTGTATATAACGATATGTTAACTTTTTGTAATTATAGCTGCGAGGTTTTGTTGAACGTGCTCAACAAAAGCAAGTATCGTGGCATTAAATTGTGGATAAGTACACAATTACAAATGGAAAATTTGGATGGGGACACCCTGAATGCGCATATTAATATAAAAACGCGCACTTTACTTTCTGGTTCAAATTATGACCAGGAACTGAGAAGTATTTTCACAGAGTTGGTGCAAAAATTAGACGCCTTTGACGCTAGGGAGTCTGGGTGGATTTTGCGAAAAGTGCACCATGCTGATGTACATATAAGTCTATACCAACCACTGCGAGGTTCAAGTTATAATGAGCTACCACAGTGGGTTAAAAGTAAACATGCTGTTTTAAATATACAGAATGAGGACCAGAAATGTTTTTATGGAGCGTGTTAGCTGCATTGCACCCACTTGACCGACATGAAAATGGAAACCGAAGTAGTAATTATACCCAGTTCGAAAGCGAACTGGACATGTCTGGGATTGAATATCCTGTTAAAATACAGAATATTCCAAAATTTGAACACCAGAACAGCATTGCTGTTAATGTTTATGACGTTTAAGGTGATACCTTTCTTCATTATTTATATCCCAGACACAACACCCGAAATATGTACATTTACTATTGTACAAAGGCCACTATTGTCTAGTACGTAACCTAGACAGGTTACTTTGCGACCAGCGCAACCATAATGGTACAAAATACTTTTGTTACAAATGCCTGATACCCTGTTATAGTGAGAAGTTGCGCGATGAGCATATGACCTTGTGTAGAAATGGCATGTGCTCAAAAATTGCGATGCCCAAAGACCCCAAATTACATTAAAAAAATTTACATAGAATGCAACGTGCACCTTATGTAATATATGCAGACTTTGAATGTCTGCGTGAAAAATTGCAACCCGAATCCGTGACAATTGTGGGGGTGGGGGGGGGGCGCAGAATCGCCACCCCTACCGCCACAGCCACCCCCTCCACCGCCGCCGCCTCCACCACCCCCACCCCACCTCCACAATTGTGGGGGTGGGGTGGGGTAAGGGATGCAGAACCACCACCCCCCACAGCTGTGGGGGTGGAGGTGGGGGATGCAAAACGCTCATTTTTTCACTACCATGGTCAAATGTTTTAACTGAAATGTGATTATACATATCCGAACTGTTTTCTGCACGCTATCTTTGCACAGCATGTGGAATACAGCGGTATGATTTACAAATAATTCCATACAAATGCTCATATATGATCTGTGCTTCACAATTAAATATAGGATGCACAGTGTTAGAAGGTAAAACCAATGTCACTTCACGGCTGTGACAATAACGATTAACTAACAAACATACTATAAGCTTCATTCGTTGAAACTAGCTCCTTCATAAATGTTCAATTTGAGAAAAAATTTAGCCGCGTCGAATGCCGCAGAGGCATTGCTGCTAGTTTCGCATTTTTTGAAATTTCGGTCGGTCGTCGTTTTTGAAGAACGGTTCGACGGCATTGTCCTAGACTAAAAATTGGACCCTTATTAGAAATTTATTGGACCGTTTTAAATTCAGAACTACGTATTAATGACCATTTTAATTAAATATTTAGATTATCGAACGAATAGCTTGACAAATAGTAATAGCGGTTCTATACATGTAGTTTTCTAAAGCAGAAAATAAAATGCCAAGTCTGACAAAGGTCAAAACATTGCCACAGCCTGGCAGCAGTGCCAAAAAGCTATACGTTACGTTAAAACCGCACAAAATCGTCAAATCAAAAGTTATGATTTAAGCACTAAACTTTTAAATTTATGAACCTGTTTAATGCTTCAATATTACAAGCAACATGAGCTAACAATCTTCAAGCTTACCAAGCGATACGTTCGACTGTATATCCCATATTCGTAGCAAATCACCACCGTTCAAATTAGAGTGTCCCGAATTTTTAAGGGAACGAGCAAATTCGTTAAATTCGGTTACATTCGTTATAATTGTTGTAAGCTGGCAAATTTCTCGCAGTTTAGTAAACAGGTTTGGCCAAGCTGCAGAAATGGCCATTGTTTTCAATACCGAATAGCCAGAGCCGTCAGTTGTCGAGTTATTGCAGTCGGAAATAATTCGACCCAAGCTCATATTTGTGGTTCGAGTATAGTTGCTAAAGATCTGCAAAACGGTCCCGCGACCCAGTGGACCCATTATAGAAACAGGATCTGTTTGGTTTTGGGCTTCATCCAACATGTGAAAAATTTTCTTCAAACTCAGACCAGACGTTGAATGTACAAGAAGCAAATCGTCCAAGTTGAAGTATGGATCAACATTTGCGGCCAAAAGAATGTCGGGTATAGGTGGAGCCAACGTATTGTTCAGCTCACCAAACAGCATTTGCCATAATACTACAAAGTTATGGCTTGATTGATTTTCGGCAAAAGGATAGAACGGAATTAATAGATTTGACATCGTTGGAATTTCGTAAAACGAGTATGGGAATTCAGAATCATCCCAATAGGCAGTTGATGAATTTCGGGAGAGCATTTGACGCTCAACAGCATCCTAAACCATAGCATGAAACGACAGTACGACAATAACGATTAAAGACATATAGTAGAGCAATACGGAGCAGATAGGAATAACTTGAAACAGACAGTAAGAGTTATTAGATATTTACAGAAGCAGACGAAACTTGGGATAACTTTTTGCCGTTTACAAGCACAGTAAGAAGTAAACGATGACAATCATCAACTACAGCGTATAATCAGTGTCGAATATAGGAACAATAAATATTAATAGTTTCGTGTAAAATGTCCTATTGTAAAATGTCCTAATATGAGCACTTTATGCAATATCTAATCCCGCCACCGGCGGAGCTCATTTACTGCGTAAGCATCAATTTATAATATTTTGAGAAATGATCCAACGGAGTTACCCAAAAAATTATAGCATGCTGGCGCGGCGCAAAGTTCGACGGATTTAGTTGATATAGCCCTAGGGCCGGCTGAGTTATCGATCTCGGCTCAGCCTGTTCATCGTTTGAGACTTCTAGTAAAAAGCAGAAACAAATAGCCTAAAACCTTATACATCAGGAGCATATAGTTAAAGCAACGATGTTTTCTGATCATGTGTATTAGTGCAACATGTATTTGATACGGTACTGTTAAGCAAATCATGTATAAATATTCATTTCATACTTCCTGCAAGCTAAAGTAATCTATTTAACGTTGCTGAGTCATTTGTGGTCTGTGCAAAGAACAGTCAGGCGCTCAACCATGCAAAATAATCACGGCACCGTTTGGCTGGAAGGACCCGCGTTTACGTGTTTTGGCTAAAAACTGGCGAAACGACTGTATGAGACGGAGGCGTTAAATAAAATTAGATTCTAAGCTATTAATTTATAAGAATACTAATTAATTTACACGAAACTTGGCTATGTTTTGACTCAGCAATAGGCCAATAACTGTATCGATACTGACATTCGCATTGTTGTCGACCAGAGTTTGGTGAAGCATCATTAGCGCAGCCACGTCAGCTTCTTGAAAATCAAGGGTAAACATTATTTGTCGCAGAGTTTCGATCGCGTCTTGCTTACTTGTAGAAATGTAGTCGGAAAATTCGTCGACCTGAAGCACAACCTGTTTCTTGCCTAAACATCACCCTATTTCGCAACATTTACCAATTTATGACCATTAATCAAAATTATTTAACTTATCGCTGGGCTATTCCTTTCTTGAATAATGGTTAAAATGTACAATGTACAACGTGAAGCATAATGAAAACAGCGTATATATATCGTGTAGTGTACGTTTGCGAGTATGTTGTACGCATACTTTGCGAGACGTCCTATATGACTTAGTGGATAACGTATGAGACTGGAACCCAAACGATCCAGGTTCAGTTCATAGACGCGGCTAAAATTTGTTCAACATTGAAAGAAGTAGCAGTATAATTCATGCGTTGAAGTGTTAAATGACAGACGATTATTTGAAACAGGTCTTGTAAACACTGTCAACGAAAACTAATCTATGTGCTAATAATAAATTTCGATGTTTGTCTTGACACTCATCAAAACACTGCACGAAATTAACATTTTTCATTTTGTTTATTAAGACCATTTAAGGTAATCATAACAGCAAAGTAACGTTAATTTGAAACCACACGTTGGACTTGTTGCAGCATATAATTTGGTTTCGTAAGTGAATTAAATATTTGACACAAAAACTGCTATGGAAAATTTTTGGACATTGAAACTCAATTAATTTTGGACACTTTGACCTGAATTGTGCTTTGATCTATAATATGATATTCATCTATACTGAAAATAAACAACAAATTTCGTTGAAAATCTTGCTCTGTCTGTGAATTTAACAAGTGTTACTGACGGCTATAGGAATCGAAAATGGATTTGTAATTGAATCTGTAGTATTACCTTCATAAGTGAAGTAGGTCAGAGCATTTATAGCGCTAAATCAACGATAATCCACACATCCATAATTATGAATTATTTTAGTCTGATTCCAAACAACATTTAAAGCGGTATATTCCTAAAACTTCTCCCTCAGGCCACTGACAGCTGCCACGCACAGGCATATTGGCCCGGAGTTGGAAGCGAGCTAGGAATTTCTGCCCCGCCCTGCCATGCGACTCGCGAATTCCGAGCCTTGTTACGCTACAGAATTTATTCCACCTGGGATTTGATATGCTGGTATTTTGTTATTAAGCTTCTCACGATTTCAATAGTTCGATCATAGTGTTCCACTTCGTTACGTTAATATGGCCTTTAGTGAACTTCCGTTCAACGCATTATTCATACGGATATCAGAGCGTAGTGTTCAACCTCACGCGCCCAGATGCTACAGTGGGGCAGTAAAACTAAGTCAGTCAGCTCCACTTCCAACTCTGTGTTGGCCATATTTGGAACGTAAAACACGTCTTGAATAATTTCAAACAGGTGTTTCGGTAACTGATATTATGTTGAAGCAGACAGCTCGGAGCAAACAAATAATTTTAAAATTTGCACGCGGAGACATTTTTAGCTAAGATACTTCATATATAGGTATGTAACAGTCATAGTTACGGACAACTTTTACAGCGACTTCATAAATTGTCCGAGTTCGATCCGATGCAATCCGAATGTATCTGTATGCACACTTTTGAAAGATGCGAATCAGATAATATAGTGCGAAATATACACATACGCCCTCGTTCGATTGTGACAGAGTTAAGTCGCATCGGACCGGAACGGATGCAATGTCAACACAAATTGTATGGTATTGAATGGAACCGTATCAAAGCGGACGCAATGAAAACATGGCCTTAAATTTTTTGTTTGAGCGAACACGAAATAGGTAGCAAAATTTTTAAGCAACGCTGTTAGACTTGAACATATTAGACGATGTAATAAAAGGTCGTCGTTCAGGCATTGGCGGAAGTGACACCAGTTACGTCACATTGTACCATTACATGGGCTGTCAATTTTGGAATTGTTTACGTGAAGTCGAATATTTCAGCGTTGCTGCAAATTTTAACTTACTTAGCAATTATTACCACTTCTTAAAAGTAAAACTATAAATGATTAACTACCCATCAACCACGGTAAGTTGTTCTTGACCAGTGGCATACAGAACGATTATAGTTGGCCATCATTGTAAAAACCACAAGACATTTCAGTCGCTGTTGCATGGAGATTTTCATATCTTTGCAATTTTGACGATTACTGACGTCTCGCAGAATTTTAAGTTTGGATCATGATTTCATTGCAGCGGACTACTTAATTATTGCACTGGTTTCATGCTCCATAGATATTTTATTCTTTCATTTGACACAATAGGCCGTTTGTATTATTCTACCTTTCGTATATTGGAACAATGAGTTGGCAGTAACCATGTATCAATATATCAATATTATCAAATGCTTTCCATTAGGCTGGAATTTGCACATCAGAGCGTTTCCGGCTGAATCCGATTTCTTTGTCGTAATTTTGACTTCTTTGAGTTGCGTCGAAACCTAGGCAAAAACACATTGAGAACGTGCTTTTTCGAACATATCGTATAGATAAACGGATTGAGTGCAGAATTTAAATAGGTCAGCCAAAACGCAATGGTAAAGCGTACTGTGGGCTTACACTTCCTCTCTTCACCAACATTCGTAAGATTATTGCTTTCGAAAGCTTCAATAAAATAGATTATTGAGTACGGAAGCCAGCAAATTAAGAAGCATCCTACCACGATTGATACTGTAAGTTCTGCTTTCAAATATTGGAGTCTCTTAAACAGTACCGATGTCATATTATTCAAATTCCATTGCTTCCCCAGATGCAGTTGTTTTACATTCGACAGGCGGCGACGGTCTTTGACAAAAGGGGCATCAATTTTATTCGATTGGATTTCCATTTGCAGCCCATGATTTGAAGCTGCGTGTGTAAGGTGTTGACCAGAATGAAAGCTATCGCTGTATCCATTGTTTGACTGCAGTGATCCGGATGTTCGATGGGTCGTGGGTTTGGAGTTCCTATTGTCATCATGACATTGCAACACCATTATCTTTTCTTCAGCACTAATTTCATCAGAATCAGGTGATATCAGCGATACACGAGGTAATTTTGTGGACGTCAAGAGTTGTTCGATATGACTTGATCCGTTGAGTTTTCGTTCAACACAATCCGTGCCCACCAAATTATTATCACTACCCTCAGCACCCAGACGTCCTTGTTGCTGAGCGCTGCTGTCATTTTCTTTTATAGTAATTTTGGGTTTGACGCCGACACCACAATGATCGCCCACATTCATCATCAAATCTGTCTTCAGGTGCACAAAGCAGCTCTTTGCTTTGGAATTGGTTTCTGGAGTTGCCCAGTTTTCGAAGGAATGGGATACTTTCCATGGTACATGTTTCGATTGAAATGACAACGGCCCGTAGCTAATATCGTACAGTGATGAATAACTATGCAAAAATTGTGCTGAATTATCCCCAAATTGAGCAGTTTGGAATGTTTGCAATGACATTCGATGATGGATAGGGATATGTCTTGCATAAGCAAGCGATGAGCGGTATGAACGCAAACTGTGACTATTCGAGGTATATGACTGTCCCAGCGATGTTCGTCGCTTTATCGACTCACCCAGAGTATGAGGTCTACAATGGAGGTTTATATTTTCTTGTCGCGAATTCGTTAATGCATCTTGTGCTTGATGATAGCTTGTCAGGATTACTCGCTGACTGATGACGTCAATGTTCGATTGGGTTTCTCGTCGGGTATTCACTGTTTTGCCGACGGCTGTATTCGCACCTGCTGATTTTCGTCGAATGGCCGCCCGTGATTGTTGTAGATTCAATTTAGGAAAAGGTTGAAATTTCGGCGATCGATTAGGAAACCCTGAATTTCTTGTGTTCATCAAAATATCGCAACTTTTACCAATCGGTTTTGTTACATTCTGTGACAATTCACATATGCAGGCATTCGCTGCGGGATGGCCGAACTGGTTGACTGATTCTTCTGAAGCTGCTCGAGTAATTTGTGGCGGTGAAAAATCGATACGTTTATCGATTGTACGAATTCGTTCGGAAACGTTACTCGATCGATGGTTAAGCAAAAATCGTTGTACTTGGAAATCTAAGTCATCGCTGGTGTGTTCTGCAGCAGCAACTACGGAATTGCAACTGCAGTTGCAAGAACGAGTGCAAGCAGTATAAAATTGTAGTGGCGTGTATTTCACGCATTCATTATCAATAAACAAATCAGCATCTTGGTTGTTATTGTTCAAAATAGAAGTACTGTTTTCGGTCATTGATGACCTTCTAACAGCTGAAGTATTTTGGTTATTTATTTCTTGCGACAGACTTGTCGCACGCTGTTTTGCTTGATTCCGTAAGAGCGTTGATCCGATTAATACATGTCCGAGTTGCTGTTGTTTACACCCAATACGTTTGTGTGTAAATTGTTTGGGTCGAGCGATCATCAAATTGTTGTCACTTGAATTACGATGCAAACCTAGAACACATGATGAGTTTGGATTTGATCGCTTGTTCCGGATCAACGGAGCTGACGCACTCGATGACCGCTTGTGGATACGCAGACCCTCGTATTCCGGTGAAGAAGCACATTTATACGAATGAGGATTGACAGAAGCATTCGGCAAACTATTGAACGAGAGGTGATAGAGCAGTTTTTTGGGACCAGACTTACCAGCAATGGGAACTGCCCCGTAAACACATCCTGACATTATGTTTAGTTTAACTTGGCGCGTTTTTGAATATAGAATAGCGTTTAACGTGACAAATACCAATGACGGTATTAGGAACGAAGCAAAAAAAGAAAATAAAACGTAAGTAACGCCATTTTGAGCGTGTACACATAGAGAACACATGGCTTGGGTCATGTTTAGGGTATTATGTTCGCCTTCAAATACTGTGCTGTCAGTTGTGTGGTATTTCGCTGAACGGGATAAAATGTTGCTGTCCGGGCGAGATAAATCCCAAAGATTCCAACTGTTATTTAAATCTCGAAACGTTGATTGGACGTAAGAATAACACGATAAAACTGGATGATAAAGTATAGCAATAGGGATGGCCGGACTCATGGCACCGAATGAAATAGCCCAACTTAGTGGAATAAATACCCGACGTACGACTCGAGACCAAAGCGCAATATATTTTACTGGCTGTCCAACAGCAAGGCATCGATCCAGTGCGACCACAATTAAATTATAGATCGATGCAGTACGAAACCAAATATCGAGAGCCAGCCATGCCGAGCACCAGCTGTCACCGAATATCCAACAGCCAAATACTTGTTGAATGATTGCAAATGGGACCGAATGCAATCCGATCAACAAATCAGCCAATGCCAATGAACTGATCACATAATTTGGCGTACTATGAAGATGCAAACTTTGGTAAATAGCAAAAATTACAATAGCATTCGCAAGAATAATCGTCAAATTCACAAACGGCAGTAGTATCAGTGTTGCCATTGCACGACCTTTGCTCATGAAATTGCAGAAATAGCACTTTGTGGTACAAATAGTACCTTTCCCAATATTGCTTATTTTTAAATAAATATTTAATCTTTAAAAAATTAAAACATACATACTATGCATCTACCGTTGGCTTCACCCAAGGTAATACAAAACATTAACTCGGCTTTCAACCTGTAATTCTTGAACTCAAAGATAATTATGAACGTATACTATGCTATGGTGTAGGCATAGTGGGATTCACCTAGGAAACATACATAGATTTTGACCGATTCTGCATTGTATAAGATATATACGTTGTAAAATGGAGAGAATAGGAAATAAAAATTTTGATATTCTATATAATGAATACAAGGTAAAAATGCCACGATGTAACATGTAATAACGGTGACGCAGCTGCATGGCGCAACTTCCTAACACCATGCCCATACGACCCCGGCTATCATAACCTCAACGGTGGACCATTAAATTTGTAATTTGGCCACTTTTCTTGGTCAGACCCAAGAAGCTATGGAGCTTAGCAGGCCGCAGGCGTGCTTCACGGGGTGTGTTCGGACCCCGCCCGATTGGTTGCGCACGTGTCCAGTGTTTTAGGTATGATTGCTGAGGTCCTCCCGGGAGTTTGACACCGAAACATGCTCACAGGTCATAATGCCAAACCGATATTCCCTATCCTAATCTAACGGAAGTTGTTTTGTTCAGCGTAATTGAAAGTGAAAACGCGTGATAATTTAGGTTCACCACGTAAATTTTGAGTTCCATGAGTTTGTTCTTGGTCGAACACTTTATTCGTTTATAGCATATGTGGCCCCCACAGGTCTCCGACAGTCCCTGAGAGTTTAACGTCGGACCACACAATTCATATCCTAGTAACCCGATTGTGATAATGTCTAGTGGTAATGTATTCCTAATAAATTATATTCTTGACTATTCTTATGTTATTCTCGTGCGTGAGTTCAATAGATAATTCGGTAGACCATTCTCGCTATGATACCGTTATTTAAGAGTACAAATATTCGGGGCGGACCGCACGTGTCAGGGCTTGGAATATGCCCTTCGTCAAGCCGTGGCACGCGGGGTTGGCCCGTCCATTGGGACGTACTTATTACGCTTGGGTACGAACAACATTGGATACTAGGAATGATTTTCAACGTTTTATTTTAAAATATGCACAATACAGGTCAAATACAAGCAGTTGAAGCGTTATACAAACGGAAACTTTGAGACGGTCGAACTCTTTCATCCCCTTGTCCGCGTCTAGTCGGGGAGCGAGGCGGTGCGAGCGAGCGCGTTTCCGGAAATACCGGACCAAAATCTATACCCGAGAAGTTCAACTAAGTCTGGTATAGCTCGGGTCATGCGTTCTGGCATGCTTCGAAGTTCGCTCTAGATAACGCGGGGCCTTATACACACTTAGAGGGCCGTGCGGGTGAGAAGGGGGTAGCTCGCCTCCTTTACCATATAACTTTAGTCAAAGGGGGCATGAATCGGGGTATGCGGAAAGGCATGGACTTACGACAAAAGTTAAAACATAGTTGCATCAATAAAACTGATTATTGTACAAGTTATAACACGATGAAAGACTAATGATTATTTATAGTAGAAACGGGCGGGTGCCGACAATCGTCGTACAGCAAGCGAGGTGCCCACATGGACGTCCAATGATAAATACCTCGTCCGGTGTGCCGTCTGAGTCCAGTAAATCCTGCCTAACAGCCCCACCGAGTCTCTCATAGCGTTTTGTCCTTAGGCCAGGTTTTACATTAATTGGTAATAGCTTCTACTTGGTGTCTCCAGCAGTCCGAACGGAGATCGTGGTTTTGCCCCTTGTCATAACACTTCGTAACCGGTAGGCCGGTGACAATGCGGTTGATTTTGGTGGTGGGGTATCGGTTGAACTACGTTATGTCGGCAGGGGACGGAGTTTTAATCACTTTGAAGGGTCGCCCCTAGTAACTATTTTGACAACATAAGTAAGTAGGGGCACGGACAAGTGCCATTTGTGACGACTTCTGACGGACCAGTGTGGCCTCGTGTAACCGTTCGGACAGACTGTCGCGCCCATCCCACAACTGGGACTAGTTTGCGCCCTAAGGAGGGTCTGGGTATTTTTCTTTTGTAGGTTGTTTTGGCTGGTTCCTTTCTTTTCTTTTCCTTTGTTTCTTTTGTCGTTGTTCTCTTTTCTGTCCTCTCTCTATCGCTCATCCTACGGCTTTACTGCACTGTACATGTTGTAGTTGTACAGTGTCTCGACTGCACTATCGAGATTGTGCAGTCGAGTTATCACTGAAATTTTATTTATATTTCTCAGAACTCGATAGCCGAGTGGATAATACAGAAATATCTGCAGCGGGCATAAAATCCCCGTGCAGGATCGAATCTCAGAACTAGCAAATGAAAAAAGAGAGAGACAAAAGCAGTAAAAAGACGAAATCGGGGCATACATAGTACATAGCCTAACGGGCAACCAGAGACTAAACAGAAAAATACCCAAACTCAGGGATCAAGTCGCTTTAAAAAGAACACGGTGTTTTGCCCTTACTCGGTTTCGGGTCAAAACGAATCGCGAGAGGTCGCGACTTTTTTATTTAAGTTAGAATATTGTGATTTTAATTTTAGCATGGGGGTACCGTAGCGTACCTCCAAAGAGTTAACCGTAACTGGAAACGGCAACCGGCTAGGTTGTCAGCTCATTTTAGTGGAAAGCTCTTTTCCTCGATATAACTGTTAAGCTTAACCACGTGCGTGTAGTATTGTGAACCTTGGTGATTTTGATAGTTCGGCTAGAGTATTTTTAGCGGAGAGCAATGTATGGCCGTGGGTTGAGCCAGTTGCCGACCAGCGGTGTCGTAGGGGCTGTCGGAGTCTTGGGCGGCTGGGGGCATTATCCCCTTTTTAAGCTAAACGTCGGGTAGCGTCGTCAACGGGGCGGTCATCTAGCATTGTTTCAATTGTTTGTCCAGGGTGGGTTCTTGACTGCTTAAAATGTATACCGATATTTCTGTCCTCTAGTCAACACACTTAGGGCTTCCAATAATAAACGAACGAGATACTGGTACAAAATGAGAATAAATTGCATGAATCAAAGCCGTGCGCAAAAATATCGCTCCTCGCGGAGTGCAAACACCTTACGCTCAGGCTGAAACACTTAAAATTTGTTTAATCTTTTGTGCTCTCCAAATTTTCTTAGCTCATTCGAGTAAACGAAATTTTGGGGGCTTCCTAAAGCCCAACGGAGGCTAGTCCCCTGTTCCTAACTGCGAAGTCTGTTCGAGCTCAAACAGCGGCATGAGTGTCGATCGGTCCACTAACTGTAAATTTGTAAACCATAACCATGAACAATTAAGCCTGTCCCTATAAATCGTTGGGAAATTTTACCGTGGTCAGCTCAGGAAAAATTCAACTACCCTAACTCAAAAGCAACAGATCATGTGAAACATGGACGAAAAGCGTCCATTTTGATTTGCCTCACCTATGACCACGGGGAATCAGAACTACTTCGACTTTGGTGCCCACAATTTAATACCTTCTGTGCAATCGCTCAAGATGCCCAAACTGAACTCGACTGAAGGAGGTTTGTCAAGAAACTTGTAAAAGTGTAGCAAATCAGCACGTAAAACGGGGCGTCCACTGACGGACGTAAGGTCGACCTATGGCGTGTCAACTAATGCTACAAATAACTGACTTTAGATGGACAGTCTGTTACAATCATAGTTGGGGAAAATAAACCCCCACCTTCTCGGTTCTCGTCCTGACTTACAAAGTTTGATCCGGGACAGCAACTGCTAGTTCCCTTCCGTGAGACGGAAGATGTCCACACGGGTCCCCCAGTCGTCGAATCCCATTCCAAACGGAAAAACAAAGCACGAGAAAGTAGAACAATTGCGAAACTAAACTACAAAATCATAGCACCGGAGCCGGTCAGTAGAGTCGACCGAACTCCGCGCTGCCGAAGTCGAACTGATTCCAAGAGTCGACGCGGTAGTAGTCGCCTCAAAATTTTCGCCTATATTGAAGGATGGCGATTTTGTCGCCATCCAATCGGTGATGATCTTTTAACGCCCACTTTTTCAGGTTCAAGCCCGGGCGCCCAATCGAAAACTTCCCCAAATTTTATTTTTGACAGCTATCGTAAACCCTGGATTACCTTTAGAGAGAGTCGGCTTCAATCGAAATCGCCGACATCAAATTTGAACCCTCCGAATCATCTGTAATTTAACCGAACATCTGTAATTTAACCCAGATTTGAACAAAATTTTGAACCCTATCCTATTGTCAATTTTAAATTTGTGTCAAAAACTTATCCAAGATTCATCTTTCAAATCTTATAAATCTCTTACCTAACTTAAATTGCCCGTTATCCCCCAACTGTCCCACAAAAGAGTTGGATCACCCGTCAAATTTCAAATTCGAAAGTCAATTCCTACCTATGGACTGCTTATGGTAAGCTGGGAATTTGTCCTCGTTTTGTGTCGGTTCTGTCTTCATGTCCTCACTCATCAAATTTTCGTTGGCTAACTCGTCGATTTAAGGCCAAGTTTCTATTGTTCGACGAGTTAGCATCCCCATCCATCACCTACGTAAACGTCCCAAGAGTCCATCTGGGGGCTAAATGTTGCTACCGTTTTCGCAGGCAAACGTGCAAACATTGCACGTTTACATGTTGGCTTATAAGATAAAGCCAAACATTCCTATCTGACAGCTTTTCAAATATCCTGACGGGGCGTCTTTAGACGTCCCAAAAATGGGGGAACCGATGGCGGGAATGAGCTTATTTTGCAGTTGGGGACGCAGCACAATCCTTTGTATCCTTTGAGCTATCGTGGGCCCTAGTCAGGAACTCCAGGAGTCCACGGGAGGGTCCTAAACGTACCCCCCGTCCTTCCTAGTCGTATGTGTCCAGTTCGTCCGTAAAACTTACAAATTTAACGTCGTTTCGTACGTCTTGTCCCTGTATGTCCTGTTTTTTGTCATGTCGTTTTGTATAGAGTCCGTATATATTCTTATATATATATCTATATCCCTATATACATACACATACATATATATAATACTCAAGAACACATAAACACACACTACACACGAGACACGGTGGCGTCCTGAGCGACAGAAATGTCGCTCAAGTCCATATCAGAAACTCACAGAACAACAACAACAACTACACAGCAACCACAACAACAACAATAGCAAATACAACACAGCCACAGCGACGACAACAGCGATAACCGACCAAAGAAGTCGGTTAGAAAGAGAGAGAGAAAAGAAAAGAAAAACGAGGATGCAAAGCGGAAAAGAAGAGGCACGGGAAGGGAAGCGGGACGGGGATTCTCGAGAGATTTTCAAGGGGCTGGGGTGAAATTCGGTCCCAGGACGAAGAACGGAGCCGAATGATACCAAACACGAAGGGGGTAGACGTAGTGGTGGGTCGGGACCCAGTTTTGGGTTCCGACATATATAAGTGTACAGGGTTCCAGCGGGCTTTCCCGCGCTAACCGTTGGGCGGAGCGACGCCCGCCGGTATCGTTGAACTCGCCTTGGAAAGGTGATTCAAGCGAGGGGTGATTTCCCTGCCCTAAAGGCAGCGGTTAGGGGGCACTAAAATCACGACAGATAGAGAGAGTGTCGATGGTGGTGGGGGGGGGGCTTTTGTCGGCTGTCACGCGTTAACGGGGCAACGGACGGAGGCCCGCCGGGCATTATTGGAGATGTCTCGACGTGTTGAATGCAATGAGGGGCGAGTTGCTTACTTTTGAGTTAGGGATAAATTTTCGGTTGGTTTGGTATAGTTGGATGTCGAAATGGGTAGACTACTTAGGAGCACGCATACCTCCAAGCAATGATTTGGCGGCAAAAAGAAAAACCAGTTGCTAGGATGCTGTTCAGGCAATTTTGGGGCCTCAAAGGACGCTCTAAAAGGAAGGATTTGCACCGTGGGGGCGGAAAAATAGACGTACCGAGACACGAAAATCATACTGTACACAAATCATATATACATAACGATATATTCATATATGCCTAGGTTATGTCCACTCGGAACCACGGTCACCAGCCAAACCTAGCGTAAGTAATGGCTGTTAGTTGAACTTTCGCCTGTTTGTCTCCAAGATATCTCGTGAAATCCTCCAGCGATTTGTGACATTTTGACCTCATTCGAAAGCCCTAAAAATTCTCTACCGAAAAGTACTAAGGGAATTTTCGGGAAATCTGAATCGTTGGACGGCTACGGGCCGATAAACAAGCCCGAGGTCCGTTGTTTCCGAGTACTCGGAAGCTACCGTAACCCATTTGTTTCAGCTTGTTTACGCGACCATTACCCTATGTAAAGCTTAGCGCTGGTAAAATCAATACTTTCGATTTTGATCATTTTCCGACCCCTTAAATTGTCAAAGGCCTCGTATTCCCGGACGCTAGGAATTTTGAACTTCCAATAGGGAAATGGTTAGAAGTAGTCGAGTTCCGTTCAGGTTTGCCTGTTTAATCCGGTCAAAGATTCTCTTACACTCCTTATCCTCCTAAATTTAAACAGCTAACCTACGCCAATTTTCTCTGGGCTCGCATGAGCCTGTCCAACTATATAATTATAAAAGGAATCATGCAGTGGCAAAATTATATCAACGGCAAAACATAGCAATGACAAAAAATCGTACTATAGTAAGAATATCAATGACAATAAACAAAGTGATTATCCATGGCCATGGCGCCATGCAACCTATGAAAATTTTGTTCCCATAAACTGTGTCTGGTGCCATTTGAGGCGCGTTTGAGTAGTTTTAACGTCGAAATCATGTCAAACACACGTAACGGGCCGGAACGGGCCTGTTACAACATGCAAAACCCATATGTTGATTCATGTAAATTTTTGGAACAAGATTTGAACAGTTTAAGTTAATGTTCACTACGCGTTTCTTGCATTTAATTAAATTCATTAAATTCATTTATTAAATGCATTTTAATGCAAATGCGGCTGCTACACAGGGTTATTTCAAAACTCTAACCGTTAGAATAGCCACAAAAACATATGACGACGGCAATTCTACCGTAGATGCACACCTATCCAGACACAGGTGCAAGCTATATATTACTATTGGAAATTTAACTTTTTCTTTAAATACAAAATTTATAAATTAAAATGTCTTAAAATAAAAATCTTATGCAGAAGGTAAACGTGTCTCTGCCATTTTAACCAAATTATACAAAGTGTCTTTAAAGTCATAGATCAGTTTTTCAGATTTCATTATGCAACATAATTATCTCTTTATGAGGCATATATAATGGCCATGCACAGGGTGAAATCGATATTAAATATTGCTATATTTAAATTTTTAAACCCCTAAATACACAGATAATAATGCATAACCTACATCATTTATATAATTGATTATGTTACTATATAATAAAAGGCCATAAA